>JBDJHY010263827.1:0-10465 GCA_039654485.1 Withania somnifera
TAGAGTCTGAAACTAAGTACTCATGGACTAATGTCAATTTCTATTCATGATAACCTCATAATTGAATTTTGTCATTTTCATTAGCTCTAGATGGATCTTAAGTTCGTGTTTCGGTATTTTCATTTTGAGTTTGTGTTAGATTGTGATTTTTCAGTTCATTAAGGCTTAATTTGGAGCTTGGGTGGTCTTTCGATATTCGGAGTATTGGAATGGAATTTGGACACTTCTATTAGCTCCAAAATGATGAATTTAGGCAAGTAAGAGATTTGTTGTATTTCTTGGAGTGTCTGGTGTCATTTTGAGTACCTCGGAGGATTAGTCTGAACTCGGTATTTCATGGTTTTAGGGGTTATTTTTCTTAAACTACCTCGGTTGGTCTTCTCATTAATTATGTTGAGTACGTAACATCATTTCCAAGCTATTTACATATTTGGTTTATTGAAATTGGACTTGAAATGCTCATTCTACACCCTCGTATATCATGATTTACAATTATTGTGAAGTTGTAGGCATAGAACGCCCCAATGGTGGGTAGGGTCGCACTTGTGAGGTCGCCACCATGTCCTAGGTGTCGCCCCTACGTACTTCGCCCCTGCGATATCACTCCAGCGGGTGAGGCCTCCTCAACAATGGAAGTCCTTGGGACACTTTGGTCTCCCAGTGACCCCACCCCGGCGACCCCGACTTCCGCCCCTGCGGAATTTTTAGAAACTATAAATAACTACACACCCTTCTGTTCATTCTTTTCACAAAGTTTATTTTCGTCTATTCTCTGAATTCTATGGTGATATCCCTGTACAAAATTCATCAAGTGTAATAGGGAAAGTCCCCAAAGTTTTCCCTCGTATTTCGCCACTCTAGGTAAATCTTCTTCCTTGTTAATTTCATAAATTTTAGTTTCCTCCATCAATGACTAAACTAAGAAAATCTTAAGATTTCTGACTATTTCCGAGTTTAATGAATTAATCCTCGTTCATTGAATTATTCTACCTTGTAGTTATTTTTCCTTCGCTGAATTTCTTCATTTTATTCATAAGGCATGAATCTTTGCCCCTTGTTAAAATCAAATCTTTTTGGACTGATTTAAAGCCCTTCCCTTGCCCGAATTGTACTTATTTTTTTAGCACAGGTTCCTGGTATTTCTAGGGACCCCGTGGCAAAGTTTGTTTTCGGTACCAATGAGCGGGTCCTGCGAGCCTATTTTTAGGCCTGATTTTATGTTCAGTATGGAACTTAGTGTAAAGTATATCTCTAAACTCCTATTGATCCCTTGATTCTTATTATATGATTTTCAGAGTCGCTAGAGACCGCTTGATATCAGTTGGAGTAATATTTTGATTTGCAGCATATTATTCGTCGGATGACAGGTAGGCTCTGTGGGGCTATCTCTGGGTATATAGCTTTGATAATTGTACTAAATAGCATACGTGGGATGGGTTTCTAGATTTTTACTGTGTACTTGAATTGTTTCTTCATCATGTTCCCCATTTGTTCCCTATATTGGCGTTGGGTGAAATACTGCCTCCATGACTTAGAATTAGTCTTGCGATGGCTTTAGGTGACTCTCAAAGTAGTAGAACGTCGATGTGTGGGTTGGTTTTGGGTTTTTCCCTCGGGTTTGGGTTGTATTTTACTTCTTGTTATCTCTTAGATGTCCTGTGCAGGGCATAGGTAAGCTATGTCTATTATGTGTTGTGCATTCATTCTACGAGAGGTTGAGCCACAGGCTCCGTGTTGAGAGTGTATTGGGGTTGGGGACCGTATCTCCACTTGATTGTGATGTTGTGGATGCTCGGTACTGATAATAAGGATAATGATGAATAATGATATAATTGTGATAACTTGGAATGTTTCAATAATAATATAAGCTAAAGGATCTTTTAATGTATTAGACTTGACAGTGTATCAAGCACTCGTATTACTATTTTCACTCGTTTTTATCTAGGCTTCACACCCTGGCATTGAGAAATATCATTTGACTAATTAATGCTGAGACTTGAGTCCGACTATGTTCGACATTAAGTACAACCACTAGCACTTGATTTCGTCGTACTACAGCAATCAGTACATCTTTTTGACACTTATCACACCTATTATCTTGGAAACTTTGATCAACTTGTAAATTGAGGATATTGGTGATACCACTATATTGAGGCATTAGACGTCATGACTTGCCGAGTACGGCTTGATGATACTATTGTTATGAGGCATTGGATGCCACACTGTGAGATCCTTGAAGCTCTGTGACTTGGTATGTGCGATTACGATGACATTAGAGATTGTACGCGGTGGGTGTACATCCATGGACATTGCTTTTGGGCTACAACAACACGTAGGAAGGGTATTGGAAGAAGCAGGGATATATGGGAACTAGGGTTGTCCTTCCATAGATTCTGCCTACTTGGCCTATGGGTACCGAAGGGGAAACGTACACAGGACTGGTTACTTCATGTGAGTGTATTTACTTTTTTGTAGTTGTTTTCCTTAGTGTACCCCTGGCTGAGATGTAAGGCCTATGGGTGAGCATGGTTTCTGTGTTTAATTTATTTACTATATTATTGATTTACTGTTTAGTTATTTTAGTATTACTTTTGAGACTTTCTAGTTATGCAGGATAATTGTGCTAGATACCTTTTGATTATTCATCCTCCCCTTACTTGATGTTATCGGTATACCGTCCATGTTCTCTTTCTGTCTTCTATTTGACTCTCTTGATTAATTATTATTCTTATTATTCACATATATTGCTGCAAGGATTCTTGGTACGTCCTTCCTTCTTTCCTGAGATCCTATTATGTGATTAGCTAGCAATGACCTATTCTACTTAATCTTGAATCTTATCTGAGTAGCTAGGTTCCATGGTATACTATTTTATTCTATGACCCTACTTTATTGTATTTCATTATTTACTAATTTTATTATTATTTTGTGCCTAGTAGACCCTCGAAGCCTACTCGGTACAGGTTGCTTCGCAACTTTACTCATACTATACTTGTTCCCTCAATACAGATCCCAGTATTAGAGGCCGACGTTGTTATGGTTTGTTATTCATGCTGGTTGCTAATTACTTCAGAGATTCATGGTGAGATTGGTCCATTTATTCCTGTTTCTCTTCAGATTTGGATTGGTCTCCTTGTACTTTCGGAGATACATTTATATTAGACTTTTGGTTTTATGTTTTGTTCTTAGAAGTTCTGTTTTGTTACACTGATACTAGGTTTAGGGAATTTGTTGACTCATTGTAATTTCGCAACACTGAGTATTTTTCCTTTCCTTTATATTTTATTTATTGTATTTGTGCTTTCCACTTTTAATGTTGTTGCCCTCCGCTTCGACTTCGGGTAACAGGTTTGTTCTTCTACTGGTGGTAAATAAGTGCCATCATGATTCGAGAAATTGAATTGTGACACAGTGCTTGATTCTAAGAGGGTTTTAAGGATTAGGGATCATATTTGTGTCCCTAAGTCCAGTGACTTGGACATATTGATCTTAGAGGTGGCTCAAAGTTCTAGATATTCCATTCATCTAGGGGAGATGAAGATGTATCATGATTTCCAGCATTACTGGTGGTGTTGTATGATGAAGGATATAACAGACTTTGTTGCTAGGTTCTTGAATTGTCAGCGGGTAAAGTTTGAGCACCAGAGGTCGGGAGGTATGTCACAAAGGATTCCTATCACCCAATGAAGTGGGAGTGTATAGCTATGGACTTCATTCTTGGGTTGCATGCTACTTCAGGTGGTTCTTATTCTATATGGGTAGTTGTTGATCGTTTGACTAAGTCTGTGCATTTCATTCACATGAAGGGAAGTTCAATGCTCAGTAGTTGGCTCAAATTTATATTAGCGGATAGTTCGATTGCACGGTGTTCCTATCTATTATATCTAATTGGGATACTCAGTTTACTTTACAGATTTGGAGTACTATGCAGTGTGAGACGGGTACTCAGCTTGACATCATCACAACTTTTCATCTCAGACCGATGGAAAGTTTGAGCGCACTATTCAGGTGTTAGAGGATATATTACGAGCATGTTTTATTGACTTTGGTGGCCGTTGGGATAAATTTCTATCACTTTTAGAGTTTTCTTATAACAATAGTTATTATTCAAGCATTCAGAAGGTGCCTTTTGAGACATTACATGGTAGAAAGAGTAGATCTCTGATTAGGTGGTTTGAGACTTCAGTGGAAAGTCCGTGGAGGAAATATTTGGTGCAAGACTCCATGGATAGAGTTATACTAATTTAGACTAACTACTTTCTACCCAGAGTAGGCAGAAAAGCTATGCTGATAAGACGGTAGGCCTTTGGAGTTCATGAAGGGTGATAGAGTAGGTTGAAGGTGTCACCCATGAAGGGTGTGATGAGATTTGGGAAGAAAAGGAAGTTGAGTCCGCATTTCATTGGTCCTTTTAAGATTCTAGAGCAAGAAAAGTGGCTTACAAGTTTTCCTTGCCACCTGGTTTGTCTACAATACATCCAGTCTTTTATGTTTCCATGCTTTGAAGGTATATGCCAATGAGTCTCATGTGCTTCAATGGGATACTTTGAGTTCAGACCCAGAATTATCATTTGAGGAGAAGACAGCTGCCATTTTTGATAGACAGATCCGGAAGCTTCGAATAGAGGAGATACCTTCAATGAAGGTTCAGTGGAGGCACCGACAATGGAGGATTTTACTTGGGAGATCGAGTCAGATATGCATAGCTAGTACTGTCAGTTGTTTGACCATCTAGGTACTTCTTCTTTCTTATGTTCAAGGATGAACATGATTTTTAGTGGTGGATGTTTTAATGACCCTAAAGTTCATTTTTCTATTTCCATTGCATTTGACCATTTTACCCCTTCATGTATCATCATTATGACAAACTAAGTATAGTTTCATAGTTGCATCGAAAAGGGAACAAGTTTGAGTGTGCGATTTTAGAAAGGTTGAGTTTTGAGGGCTTAAGTGAGAAATGAGGAACTATAGGGGTCATTTGGAGTTGTAGACCTCATACAAGAAATCTGTCAGTCCATCAGCTCCAAAATCTTGAGGTTGGTCTAATTACACCTTTGTTTTCTATTTTTTACCTTTCGTGGTGAGTTTGAGCATTTAGATGGTCTAAAGTTGAACTATTAGTGAAATAGTTGACTTTGGTTAATATACGATCTTAGAGTGTCCTAATCAAAAATTTGATGATTTTGTTGGATTCGGGTGGTGAGTTTTATCCTAGAATGAAGTCTTTTATATTATTCGTAAGCCTCATGAGAATTTTGCTCATCTTAGTGTTTTTAGTTAAAAATGGACCCTTCAATGGGTTCCTTTGAGTCTAGAACATAAAAATTAGTATGTATGCATATATGGTTTGTCATCATGGGATTCCGAACAAATTCGAGAGTCCATCCGGAGCCATATTGATGCTATGTTTTGTTGTTGCTTTAGTTAGTGCTATCAATAGGTATCATCCATGTTCGAAGAAGGAGACCGCATTCACAGTGGATAATGGTATTTGGATCCACGTTTGTGGTATAGTGACAACGCTCACTAAAAAATGACCGCATTCGACGGGGTGTTGGAGCTTGGCCTTCACATTTACGGTAGGGGCCTGTATTCGTGGTGAATTAATGGCAGTTCACTGTTATGATTTTAAATATAATGCTCACATTCTTCCTCTTATTTCTCATGTAAACTCACCCTAAAACCCAATTTTAGCAAAGCTTGATCAAATGATTTCAAAGATAATCATTAGGTAAGTTCTCTAATCACTTTTTCATCAGTTCCCCACTACTTTAACATGATTTCACATCAAAATTTCATGATTTTTAACCCTAAAAGAGTGAGCTAAGAGATGACTCAAAAATATTGAAAACTTGCAAATTTTTCTATGAAACGGAATGGGTTTTTGATAATACTTGATATTTAACTTACCCAAGTATTGAGTAACATGATTTTACGATCAAGTTTCGATCTTGACCTCGTGGGCACGGGGTTATTTTTTGAATAAACCTTGATTATTTGAATTTGGGTGATTAATTAGTGTATATTTGATTATATTCCTTGTGAGGGTAACTAGATGGTGCACGGTTGGAGGCTATTCGAAAGGGAAAAGTGCACGATTATCTTGGTTCTTCAAAATACAAACAAAGTTGATGTTTTATGATTTTTCTATAAATAGTTAACAATTGCTTGAGATTGTATTATTTGGGGGAGGAATTGGTGTTTCAGGGTTGGCACTATCATCCATTTTGAGTCTAAAACGAATAAGTAAGACTAATGTGGAAACTTGATGAAATTGTTGAACCTTGCATATACTTGAGTTGATCTATGAATTTCTTGAGTTGAATCTATAACGACCCCAAAATTGTTTCTATATTTTTCGAGGCTATTTTGTATTTAGAGCATCCTTGTAACTACCCCAAGTAAATAGAGGTTTGCTGGAATCAATATGTTGGGTCCCCAACGGTTGTCGTGGTGTAATTTCCTTGTAAGTTTTGATATTTCAGGGCTTTCTTAGTTCATATGACCCTGGATGTCATTTTTTTTATTTTCGTTGAGTCTAGATTATTGCTTACGTAAAGATTTCATATATCGGTCGATGGAGTCGGACTTTAATTGCACTCAATGCTCGGGGAAGTGTGTTTTGGGATTTTCAGCCTGGCCTTTATTGCAACCGAGCCAGGAGAACGCGATCGCACTAAGCCTTTTTACACAATCACGCATGGAGACCACAAATGCGGAGACCACCCAAGGATCTCCTTCAGCACGATCGTGCTAGGTAGGCGCAATCGCAGTACCGACTGTAAGTGCCTATAAAACACTGTCATGCACCCCTTCTTCATTTTCCAATAGTTTCAACCAAATTTCACCCTTCCCCAAGCCTAAGGTTAGTTTTTTAAAGCATTAAATATTATGTATTTCCATTCTGTTAGGGTTTATGGACCCGATTTTAGCCAAGACTTTGACCCTACTATTTATGTAGGAATTTGGGTCTTGTTTTTCTTCTATTGATACGTTGGTTATGATTTCTTAGGTCTTGTGTAGTTTTAAGATTCATACGTGATTCTGGATATTTACAGCATACTTTTTGAGGATATCATCGAAATCTAGGTAGGCTATGATATACTTCTTTTAGATTGGGTATTAGTATAATATATTTATGGTAAAGCTCTAGCTCGAGGATGAAATGACTATTCGATCCCCGATATGCTTATTCATCCTGCCTTTGTCCTATTTAGCTAGATTGTGGCTTAACCACTTACCATGGGGACATATTGCCCTGTCAGCATATTTCACACCGACTCTGGACTGTAGTGTGGTTGGGTGAGGAGTAACACCATTGATGCGTATTTTAAACACATCTTCTGGACAGTTGTGAGGTTTGAGATGGGATTAAACTAGGTACTAGAGATTAGCAGTTATCCCCCAATGTAGGCTAGTGGCTACAGAGTCGATCTAGGTAGGTTGATTATTTATGTTTTGTTTGAACATAGTGTATACAATTGGATATAGGGTGGCCCCTGGACCATATTTAGAGGGATACAGCTATGTTGGAGACCCCATTGTCTTACGTGATGGCCTCGTACCTAGCCGGTTATTTCTATGTTGTTAGTGCCTTCTTTTTAGATGACATTGTACTTAGTCGGAAATGGCTAGGTTGGGTAGTTAGCATCCCAGTATAGTGATAATTTTCCCTAATTCGGTAAAACCCTGTGGTATAGGGTATTTGGATGAACTATGAAGATTTCATATTTATTTCTAATATACATAGGTATTTGGACCGGTGAGCATTTATGGTACCTCAGGTGCGGCTAGCCAGGGTTTGGGATCACAGTGAGGCCAAGAGAGGTTATGCTCCTGTCTAGAGCTTGACATTCATTTGATGGTTCAGACAGGGTGTTGATGGGTAATAGGTCCCATGTACTTGTGTTTCTTGTGTCTGCACCTACGGGCGGTACGACCCTATCTTACCCTACCATCTAAGATGATCCCTTTACGAGTTCTATGATTTTGGATACTATATCCGTAAAGATAATGAGAATCTTTCTATGTTATTGGTGTTTCCTATATATGGCTATACCTCGATTTTCCCTGAGAAATAATGTACGGTTTGAGCCTTGACATTGGTTTTTATGCCTTGATGATTATGTTACTAATGGGCTTGGAATGAGATTCTGTATGCGGGTTCGAGTCCCTCCGTAGGCCATGCCGATCCAGGTCACTATGCTTGAAGCATGATGCGCAGCTCGGGGTAGGCATATACGGGGTAGTAATGGTATACGGTTCAAGTCCTCCATGGGTCCTTCTTGATTTTGGATTATCCCATAGAGAGAGCATGTCAAATTTTGGTTTCAGTGTGTATGGTTAAAGTCCTCTGTGGGTTCTTTTTTATTCAAGCTTATCCTAGAAAGGGAGAATTCTGGTTGTTCTATGTATGTAGTTCAAGTCCTCCATGGGTCCCTCTTAATTTGGGATCCTCCTAGAGAGGGAATAGATGGACGTTTATCTACGTTTCTATCTTCCTCTTGCTTTGGGATTATCCCAGAGAGGGTACATGCGAAATCTCCATTCTTCAATCTAGCTAATTATTTTTTTTCCTATGGTTACTGTCATATTAGTAGTTATACTACTGATATTATCTCTACTCTATCGAGCCCTACTTACACTGGTTACAACTATGGTTACATATTATCTGTAAGCACGGTTTACTTAGGCCCTGAGTTAGTATCAAGGTGACCTACCCATTTAGTGGTTCCTTTTTCCCTATTAGTTGATACTATATGTATAGATGATTATTACCTTGTGTTTGCACTCACTAGTTTTACTATACTTTCCACTTAGGGGTGGTTTATTGTGTAACATTACTCAACTAATTTAGATTTGGCTTTACCTTATTTATGCTTACCAATGTCCGACCTATGATGCCTACGGTTACTCATTGTTTTCGTACTCAGACTATACTTCTACACCTTTTTTGATGTAGGTACTAGTACAAGTTATTCTGATGGAGTGATCGAGCGCAGTAGATGGCATCTGTAGAGATTCAGTGTGCACTTATGTCCTTGTTGATTGGTTTCTTTTCAGTGTTGGAGTTGTCATAGTCGGATCTCGAATAGCCATTTTTTTTATAGTTTTCCCCAGCAGGGATTGTATTTTGTATTCCTGTATATAAATGTTTTACACCCATGACACCAGGTTCTGAGAGTTAGTTTATATTGGGTTTATATTTATAGATCTCTTTCATACCTTCCTTCTCTTCTCCTTCTCCTTCTTTTATTTTGGGTTTTGTTATTGGCCCATCGCTATCAACTCTGGGAAAGAATCAGGCTTGTCTACAGGTAAGATTTAGATGCCATCACAATTCGATTTTTGGATTGTGAAAGAGTGGTATCAAAGTATTAGGTTCATAAGGGTCTCTGGATGTAGGAGCAGGAGTCGAGTAGAGTCCTACAGATCGGTACATAAATGTTTGTATCCTATGTTCGGGAGGCTACAGGGATCTTTTATAGGGTTGATTCTTGTTGATCCTTTCATACGAGGTATTCACTAGTTTATTGGTTACTTATCTTGATTCATTCTTCCGCAGATAATACGCATGCGATTAACATCAGAGGGTGGTGATGCTCCCCAGCCTTCGCAAAGAGTCGCAGTTAGGGGCTAGGGTAGAGTCAGATCCCATGCGCACTACCGGGTTAGAGTTGAGCAATATGAGCCTGGATCTGTAGATCTACCTCCTCCACAAACACAGCCACCCTTGGATGAGACACTTAGCGACATGTGTCACCATATGATAGATATATTTAGTAGGCCACACATTGTTGAGGGTCAGACTATGGCACAAGGTGCCCTAGCTCCTCTTGTTTAGACAGCACCAATGGGAGCCATAACTCCTCCCACACAGCCTTCCCCAAAGGCACTACCAGTTCAGTAGCCAACCTATTTTCAGCATGCAGTTTCTGTTATGATTCCAAGGATCAGAAAATACACGATCATTTTATATATATAGGGCCTTTGAGATTTTTTGGTGTCTCTAGACAGGATCCATATGATTTTATTGCAGAATGCGAAGAGAGGTCACACCCTCTGGGCTTGATATCAATTTTATTATATATCAGTTGAAGGGCTGAGCAATGGCCTAGTGGAGATCATACAGGGATAACAGACCCTTTGGGTCCGCAATGATGTCGTTAGATCAGTTTATACGTACATTCATGGCTCAGTGTGTCCCTTGGAGTGTTCGTGAAGATCTTAGGGTGCATTTTATTAATTTGTAGCAGGGGTCAATGAGAGTTACAGAGTATAAGGCCTGGTTCACACATTATTCGAGACATGATGCTGTTATTATGTCACTAGATGATGAATAGATCTTCTGCTTTATAGTAGGATTGAGGCCAGATTTGTCGGGAGCAGTCGAGTTGTTACTTGCTCAGGGCATCCCATTATAAGCAATGGTTAATTATGCCCGTAATATGGAGAGACATTATCA
>JBDJHY010263838.1:0-10464 GCA_039654485.1 Withania somnifera
TTATACGGAATACAACGATTTACTCTTATATTCTTTTTAGGACCTCTCTATGAAATAACTTCTAACTTTCTTTTTGCCTCTTAAGCTATCACTGAAAGGTTAACACTTTCTCCAGCTTACAATTATCATAAATTCAATTCTTCATCCATGTACATCCACAATAGTCTACTCTAGGAAAATTTCCTCGAGTTTAACCTTATCATTGAATACATATAACATGCAACTTCTCATCACTACAAAGACTTACAACTACTAAATCACAAGCCTATGCAACACTCTCCCAATGAGAATCAACAACAACAATGTCAATCTCAACCGCCCATTATATCAAGTTCAAGCCTATACAAAACCTTACCATACTTCATCAAAACATTATCTAAGTCTTCCTAACGATCAACCTCTCCTCCTCACACTACCATTAAATCAAAATTTACTTATTATACCTTAGTTATCTATTAAGGACATATCTTCCCACTACTTTCGAATAATCACTTGACGTCTTATTATATACCCTGACAAGAGACTATTACCCACTCTAACTTCTTGATTTGTGACTTAGCAATTTTGTCTCTAGTATTTTCCTTCCGCAATGTGCTAGCCCAATTATACCTTGATCCCTCTAAATGCTTAAGGCTATCCTTTACATCATTCCTAGAAGTACCCTGCTCTCCACCTACAGTATCTATCACAGAAATAGCCTTCTCTACTACTATTACTACTTCATTTTATAATAACACAAATCACCACAAAACAATAACTGGAAATAAATTATGAGGACAATCGGAGCTTGAGGGGTATGATTTGGCAAAGGTTGGTTTCTAGCCTAACGAGTTTTTTGCACTATGAACTGGTGCACTTCTAGGTAGCATGATCCAAAATGCATAACATTCTAGTCAAGAAAGATTTGTCGGAGTTAAACTCCGCAAAATGAAGTAGTACATGAATAAAAGGAATCTTTCCTATATGCTCTGTATCCTTTTAGTTATGTGTTGCCGGTTTTACACCCATAAAAAGACTTTACTTAACTCTAGAATTTGGACATCATAAGACACATGAACCTAACACAAAGTTCTTCATTCCCTGAGCTCACCCCCTGGATGTGAAAAGGCATCAAAAGCCATAAGGTTACCCCGGAAAGACCCTTGGCCTTTGTATAGCACTATTACTCAAAACATAGTGGAAACAATATCGAAATCATATATAGTAGAAGGTATCTTATAAAGGTGAAAAACATAATAAATGAATCAAATAATTAGATCTCTAACTCAAGTCTTAAAAATCATGTGAAAAATCCATTACAAGCCAAATACTAGAGTAATAGGAAAAATCTTTAGCTAGCCTCAAAATAAGAATGAAGCAACTAATACATAAGTTTTAGCTATATCAAAATAAAAGAATAAAATAAACATCAATGAAATTTTTTTCTATAATCAGTGAGGACTCACCAACTTCATCTTTTGTCTGGAATACAAATTAGGTCAACCAAGGGCTTGTAGGAGGTTGGATAAATCTTCACTGTAAAAATATACAACACATATGCATTAGTATTTAGGCTTTAATGAGTATGTGAGAGGTATCCTAACATTCTTTCATCAATCAAAATATCTATAGGATATTTAATTCATGAACAATTTTAAATTTAACTCTCAGCATCAATAAGAAATGAAGTGCAAAAATAGACATTTTAATTTTAAGCTTCAACTTTCAAGGGTATAACATAGACTCAAGTAAGTGATGTGCAAGAGGTGGGGTTAATTGAAATTTTTTCTATCCTTAGTCGACTGTCACACAGGCTCAGTAAAAAATACTATAGGTTTAATAAAGAACAATTTAAGTAAAGAGAAGAATAGAAAAATCAACACACAATATATTTATACTGGCTTCCATTGAATCCGAAATATCATTTACATAAAGATTTCATATATGGAATGTTATAGTTGGACTTTGTTTGCATTCCGTGTGTGTTTTAAAACTTTTCTAAAATCTGTTAGGATTTGTTCAATGGGGACCGATTTATCGGCCTAAGAACCAATAAATCGGTGGTCGATAAATGTACTAGGGCAGATAAATCGACCATTTTGACTGACTTACCTGTCAAGTGTTGACATTATAAAAAGTCACCTTTTACCAATTTTTCTCATTTTCTCTTTAATGTCATTGGTTCTCAGGGAATGTTTAAGAAACTTTAAAGTTGTTAATCATTTTTTAATCAATAGAAACTCATTACCATGGTTATATGATCATTTCTACTAGGTAATTATCGTTTTTTTATTTTATAAACTTTTCAGGCTTATATCTTTCGATTCTATCATTAAATTTAGCCCTATCTTGTTCCATTTGATATACAAGTTGTGCTCAATGTGTTGGTATAAATTTTTTTTTATCCTGTAATGGTTTACTGACCTTATTTTAGCGGGGACTTTGACCCTGCTATGTATATAAAAAATGGGTCTTATGTTACTCGTATTGACATATGGATTAAATTTTTTCTAGTCGTTTGTGATTCTGAGCATTGCATGTGATTCTACACATTTAGGATATGCTTCTCGAGGATATCACTCAAATCCAGGTAGGCTATGTTGTACATTTTTTAGTTTTTTGTATAGGTGTAGTATATACATGGTAAAGAGCCAGCTCAAGGCTAGGATGACTTGTCGGGCGTCGATATGCTTATTCTTTCATCCTATAGACTATTTAGCTAGCTTATAGCTTAACTAGTTACCTTGGGGCTATACCACCATGCCCGCGTGTTCCACGCCGACTCTGGACATCATTATGGCTAGGGGAGGAGTAAAACCTTTGATGTGTATTGTTATAAGTAGGTTGTGGTCTGTGGTGAGGTTGGGGAGGGGATTAAATTGGAGACTAAAGCTTAGAAGCTATCCCCGACTTAGACTAGTGGCATTAAAGCTCATCCAGGTAGGCTAATTATTTTGTGTTCTACTTGAAATATTATGCATGTGATTAGGGTATGTGCATCCCATGGACAATAGTTAGAAGAGTACAACTATGTTTGATACTCTACTGCCTTATATGGTGACCTCATACTTAGCTAGTTATGACTATGCTGGGTAGTAGCTACCTTGTATGATGGCATTTTACTCAGCCTGGATTGGCTATTTTGGGTAGTTATCAGTTTGTGTGGTAATTTTTTCGCTAGCTCAAATCATATCTGGGAGTAGAGTGTACTTGGCGGAGCTATGATAGCACGATAATTCTCCTGGTATAAGTGTATACTTTGGCCTTTGGGCATTTATTGCACCTCTGGTGCGGAGTTGCAGTTTACCGTAGATCGGAACCATGGTTGGGCTAGAGGAGGTTATACTTCATGCCCAGGGCTTTGAATCCATCCCATAGTTTCCATTTATCGGCCATAGACCAGTCTCGCCTATTGACTTATTCTTGTGTCGCAAGCATGTATTAAATTTTTTAAAAGGAGTAGTTTGATTTTGACAGGGTATTAATGATAAATTGGTTCCATGTACTTATATAAGTTGCATTTGCGCTTAGGAGAAGTATAGAGGTATTTTACCCCACCACTCAATGCATTCCCTTACGGTTACTATGAGTTTTTAATACTGCCTATGTGAAGACAGGCAATTTTTTTAAGATGAAGGATGTGCCTATATCACCGTACTTAGAGTCAACTGAGATACAAAGTACAGGCTGAGCCCAAGTTTTTGTACCTTAGATTGATGTCCATATCACTGGTAGACGAGTTATGAATTTTGTATGCGGTTTTGAGTCCCTCCATGAATCCTACCAACTGGTGTCGCTATGCTTGAAGCATGATGTCAAACATGGGGAAGGGTATACAGGGGAGTAGTGGTGTATGGTTTGATTCCTCCGTGGGTTCCTCTTGATTTGGGATTATCAAAGAAAGGGAGCATGTCAATACTTGGTTCTAGTGTATGTAGTTTGAGTCCTCCGTGGGCTTCTCGATTTAGTAATATCCCAGAGAGGGAGAATTCCATCACTCTTATGGTATTCAATTCGAGTCCTCCACGGTTCCCTCTTTATTTGGGACCATCCTAGAGAGGGAGTATGCCGATAATATTTGCGCTTCCACTACCCCTCTTTACTTAGAACTATCTAATAGAGGGTGCTTGTTGATAAGTACTTGAACTTCTACTACAACCCTCTTTATTCAGGACAATCCCAGAGAAGGAGCACACAGATAATTACTTACAATTTCAACATGGTCCCTCTTGACTCGGGAGTATCCATGAGACGGAATATGTCGACATTCTCTTTACTTTTCTAGTATCCCCTTTGCATTGCATCTTTTAACACTGACTTGTATTCTCGTGGAACTATGGGGGTAGTTCCGTTGGGTTAATTGTATTATTTGATGATTTTTAGCTATGACCAAGCTCTACCCTTCGTTGTGGTTAATTACCTTCCTTAATACAATTACTGTTATTTTCAATAGCTACATTACTAGCGTTATCCCTACGTTGTTAGGTCTATACTTATACTAGTAACCTTGGAGCTCTAAGTACGTGTTATACGAGGTCATGATTTGCTTGAGACCTAAATTTGTGTGTTTGACCGACATTATTAGTGGACCCTCTTATACCTGTTAGCTAATACTTTAAACACTGATGACTAACCCCTTTTCCTGCACCTACTAGATCTACTGTAGTGACTCTTATGGAATGTTATTATGTACCACTGCTCTACTTTCTTTGATCTTTTATTACCTTTTTTATTCTTACTGATGGTCGGTCGACCCATGATGTCTACTGTGTACCCATTTTTTTTGTACTCATACTACATTTTTGCAAATTTTTCTAATATAGGTCCTGGAATGAGTAACTCAGACAGACGTGACCTGACACATTAGCTGGTGTGATTCCAAGAGATTGATTGAGCAGCTGGTGTCCTTGCTGACTAGTTTTCTTTGTAGTGTCAGAGTTATCCTAGTTGGGTCTTGGATAGCTATGTATTTGAAGTTTTGCCTCACCATGGTTTGTATTCTTTAATTCATGTATATAGATGCTCTAAAGCATGACACCAGGTTTTTGGAGTTCCATTAGTATGTAATTGTTCTTCTGTCTTTTGTTTTGGTACTTCTTCTCTTCATCTCCTTCTTTTAATTCTTGGTGTTATTACTACTGACCCACTGTTATTGCTCCAGGCTAGGGTTAGTCTTTTCTATAGATGAATTGTAGTAGTCATCACAAATCAATTTTGGTTAATACTGTACACACTGATGACTAACCCCTTTCTCTACACGTACTAGCTATTACTGTAGTGACCTTTTCTGGAATGTTCATTATGTGCCACTGCTCTACTTGCTTTGATATTTCTTTACCTTGTTTATTCTAATTGATTCTTAGTGAGGCCTAAGATACCTAATGGGTGCCCATTTTTTTTTGGTACTAATGCTATACTTCTGTTGCTTTTTCTGAAACAGGTCCAATCATGAGTCAATCTGACCGACGTGATCGGGCGCATTAGCTGCTATGATTCTAGGAGATTCGGTGAGTATCTAGCATCTTTGTTGACCGTATTTTCTTCCAGTATCGGGGTTACCCTCATTAGGTCTTGGATAGCTATCTTTTTGTAGTTTTTCCCCATCGTGGGTTATATTTTGTACTTTATGTATATTAATGTTCTACAACCATGACACCATGTTTTGAGAGTTCTTTCAATAAATAATTGTTCTTGTGTCTTTTGTTTTTGTACTTCTTCTCTTTATCTCATTCTTTTAGTTCTTATGTTCTTATTACTTTCTCGTCGCTACCCCTTCCTGGCTAGGGTTTGGCTTGTATACAGATGAGATGTTGACACCATCACAACTCAATTTTCCGGGTGTGACACTTATTTATGTTTCTTGATCTTAATTAGTTCCTGCAAATTTTGTTGTCATTCATTGAATTTAGATCACTAATAGTATATACTTCTGAATCAGCAGTTTTAACAAGAATAAATAAATAAGAACTTAGTAAAATCCTTCTTCAAGTCTTTTCATATCAAATTGACACTTACACTACATTTAGGAAGTTCTAAAATCAACGTACTTTAAGACTCTTCACTTTAAAATTGCACTTATGCTACATTTGGTACGTTCTACAATAGAAGTACTTCGTACATTAGCTACGAAGTCCAACATATAAGACAATGTTGGGTTGTCCCCATAAACCTTATCAGGTAGAGGGACAAAACTCCTTGCAAATCCACTAAGCAAATCTAAATAAGGACTCATTGGACATACAAATCCTTCCTAGGTTTGGAAAGATAGGTCATGGGATAGGGGTTTTGTGCTCGTATCCTCTCGGTTCTAATACTACTCAACATACATCACATTGGCTTCTACTCATCCCAAACAGTAGAACTTCTTTATAGAGACTCAACTAACCACAACTTAATCTATTTAATCGTCTTTAGGCAACAATCCATTTTTTGGTCTCTTTGGGAAACAATTTGTTTTTAGGCTCTTTGGGAAACAATCCGTTCTACAATTACTAACTCATTATATTAGTCATAAAGTCAAAACATCATCTTTCTTCTTACAATCTCTCACTCAAAGTTTAAGATTTCATAAAATCAAGTAAAATCATGAGTTCATGACTCTTATTACAAACATGACTCAACATTGAAGACTTATCAATTTATGCAAAACTTATCTTTCATGTTTTTCTATGAATTTTCATTAATATGACTCTTCAATTTAGAAGGCATTTAACTTCAAAAGATAATATGTAAAGGTTTAAGAAATTCAAGAAATAAAATCAAGGATCATACGAGGAAGGGAAATGTAAATGTAAAATATGAATTAATTACCCCTAGGTCATTGTATATAAAATTCTACACACAAAATTTGGTGTTCTGGGCACAAATATGGAAGAAAACCCTTACTCATTATACCACACACCCAATTGAAGGATTTACTAAGATTAGAACATGTGACGATTGTTGTCCGTGAACTTCATAGGAAAACCTATGTTTGTTTTTTAAAAAACATGAGAGAAATATTTCTGATTCTAATTATCTTTTTGGATGAAGGAAAATATGGGTTTGAGCTTATATACCAATCCAAATGAATCCAAAATGACATGGTTTTAGTGGAGTGTATTGAAAAGTCATAGTTAACCTTTTTAAAAAAATAAATTAAATAAATCTAACAGTTTTCTTGATGGGGTTGAAAGACCGTCAACCTAGTTAATGGACCAATAATTGTTCCATTGACCTTACCATCAACCATGCTTATTATACAATGCTTCACTAAAAGGTCCATATCTTTCCACTCCAAACTCAAATTGATGAGTGATTTATTGTACTTGAAAGTAGTCTCAAATACCTTCATTTTTGGTATATTATGGATCACATAACATCTTTTATTCTAGGATCTATGGACATTTTGTGATGACACTATGTCATAACTCAAAAATTGAGTTGTGATGGAGTTTGCATCCCACCTGTAGAAAAGCCTATCCTAGCCCAGATGGTTAAGCAAATAGGCCAGTATGAATTACCAAAGGAAAGAAAAGGAGATGGAGAGAAGAAACAGAACAAGGACATAGAAAATACATATTAGAAAGTAAATCCCAAGAACCTGGTTTAGTGGCTGCACAATATCAAAATATAGAATACTACCAAATAAAACTACAACGGGTAAAAGACATAGAGTATCCATCCTAAAGAGAAACTAGGATGACTGTGTACTGGAAGAAGAATTGGTCAGCAAGAACTCCAACTGCGTACATCCAAAACTACTCTGATCTATGCCACATGATCATGTCCTCCCTACTAGCTTGTACCAGTATCTGTATCACAAAATGATGCAGAAGTATAGTTTGAGTACTAAGAACAATGGGTACGCAATAGGCATCATAGGTCGACTGAGCAAAAGCAAGCATAAAGTCAGGTAAAGTGGAATCAAATAACAGACACAGGAGTAATCAAAGTAAAATCTAGAAAATGCGAAGGAAGATTAACTATCAGGTTATGAACACAGAGGACCTAGGTCATAAGACAATCATGACCAACGCGACATGTACCAGCAAAATTAAAGACCATAAAAATAAATACAAGACAAATAAAAAGCTACTCTATCAATAAGTAAATCAAATAGAGTAACCAGTATCCTTAGGAAGATAAAAATTAAGGCCTAGCTATAAACAGAACCTACAAAAATCCCATACTACCGGCACATACAACAAGGCATATAAACGAGACCACCCCCCGTAAGCCCAAAGATTAAAGCAGGTGCGAATGAATATGATACAAAGTGGTACTTAAAAATAAATATTCCTAAATAGTAACCCCACACTCTCCTCCTCCAAAAATAAGTCTCGTGAAAACGACCCACAAAAGACTCAAATTATATACCATTACTCCACGATATCCCTGCCCAGGATACACATCATGCCTGCAGTATCGGGACCTAAGATGGTAGGTCCCATGGAGAAACTCAAACCCGCATGAAAAAATCTCTTAAAATCCAAATATGTCATAATCGTCATGCATAAATGCCAAAACTCTGGCTCAACTCATATCCCGTATCTCCATAGAAAAGATATGTCATCTTTTAGGAATTTCTAGAAAGTACCAAGATGGAATAAGAAAATAGTTCCATATTACCTAGCAGTCATGGAAATGTATTTAATAATAGGTAAAAACCATCTCTGGTGATATTATGAATAAAACTAGTGGTTTTATAGTCCTTTAGTCAAAGATACCTAACCGGTTGTCCAATGACCAATAATCATGCATGCTCATCAAGCACAACAAAATAACAGTCTAAATCGGCTCTAATGACAATGCTAAGTCCAGGGGATATCTACTAATCTCAAACCACTAGTTTAATCCACTACTAACCCCAACTACGTTTCAGAGATAGCGTAAAACATGCGGAAGGGTCCACATAGCCCCAAGGCTATATAACAAATGAAAGGGCAAGGAAAATAGGTTGTAAGCCAAAGTAAAAATAGTAATGGGCCTCCAAACTAGTAACCCAGCACTGAGATAGAAGTTTACAAATCATATATATCACTAAATACCTAGTCTAGAAAGAGTAAGTCATAACCTTCCCAGATGCTAATGGTATCCTTGATAAATGCACTGAGAAAAACAAAGGTCACAAAAAAATTAGAACCGCATGAAGCGAGCAATAATATAACCCACATGTTATGATGAGTAAAATAAGACCCATATTGATATAGAAATAGAAGGGTCAAAATACAAACTAAAAATGATTTCACGAACCCTCGTATATTAGAAAAATGAAGTATTTATACCAGCACATAAATCATAGCTCAAAGAACATTTGATACAAAATAAGGCTCAAACGAATGCAAGAATGAAAAAATAAGCCTGAAACTCCTATACAATATATAAGACTTTACAACTAAAAAAAAAACAAAAAATTTACCTGGTAGAAAAGATCATAGAATCACCAAGAAACGATCCCACAGATTAGAATTAAAAACTAGACCTTAAATTGTATTGAAAGTAGCTCAAAATTTGAAGTATATTGAGAGAAATTTTGAAACTTAAATGAAGAGAATAACCATTTATAGGGCGTCCGGGCATTTCTCTTTGAATGCGGCCACGACCCCATGAATGTAGAGAAGGGAAGAGGCAACCATTTGGGAACGTAGCCAAGGCCCATGAATGTGAAGGAGTTCTAGGTCTGGTTGATTTTGAATTATTCCAAAAGGGATAAAGAATGGAAAATAAGTCTAATTTCAAAAACCCATCTATTAAAATTCCATGTAGTTGATATTTCGGGCATAGAGAAATCGAATAAATAATGATCCGAGGTTGTTTAACATGAGAAAGTTCCAAAGTAGCAATAATTAAAGAGGGATCTAACTGCCAGGGGAAAAAACTACCACTCCCAACAAGTCAAAAATGACCTGGGGAAGCTACAAGAACGTTCTAATTGCAGAAAAATTGCAAAAAAATTAAAATGACCACCCCGAGAGTCGTTACACACTAGAAATTTATGTTAAAATTCAAATAATAAAAAAGTTTTCAACTAGACTTCTTTATTGGGTTACTTATGAACTTAACTAACATATAAAACCATTCAAATATTTATATATTGATAGAACTAAATAGTTCAAGTAATATTGTATTGGATCAAGTTCGAAAAAAGAAATTTGAGGCTCGTCAAACTCTTCTACAGTCTTTAAACTACCTCATGAAACTTGATGCTATTAAATCAAGCCACTGGGACAATGACAGTTATGATAACAGACCATCAATCATGGAACAAAAAAACGTTAGAATTTTGATAACATTTTCTACTTCTTTAATTAAACTCAAGCAACATCCATGATGAATTTCAAGGTGTCACAATGACCTACTTGCTAACACCCGATGCTCACTGGTGGTTACCTAAGACTGATGGGTAGCTCATGAGGTCCGTGAACAACTCCCGATCTACATGTAGGCCCTCATAGAAACTCAATTCGGATCCTACACACAGGACTATGAAGTTTATATATATTT
>JBDJHY010263857.1:0-10464 GCA_039654485.1 Withania somnifera
AATGTAAAAAAAACACAAGTAGATCTAAGATCATAAACATCCAATTACATGCTAAGATAGAACATCAAATTGAATAACACACAAATACATAAACAAATCTTCAAAGTCCTCAGTCACTTCAACTTTTGTTCATGCTTGTTTCTCTTCTTCAAAAAACTCAAATAACGACATTAACTTGATCTGAAAATGGAGGTTTGTAGCTATCGAAAAATTACAAGAAGATTGATCATTCATCAATAAAAAATGGAGGAAAATCAATGATGAAAAAAATACATAAAATGAACCCAATAAAATTATACTAAAATTACCTCAAAATCTAGAGAAATAAATTAATTCTTACCTTATATTTTTACAACTCAAAAAAATCTCCTTCTGAAATTATCATTCTGACATTCTTCAAAACTGTCGGAATTCCACATCTACAAAGTTTACTCATTTCGATAACTAAAGTAGAAGAGGATTGCTATAAAAATTTAAGAAGTGGGTTGTCGAGTTAATTTCTTAAGGTGTTTTAATGGTGGAATTGGGTATTTTATTGGTCGAAGAAGTAGATGTATTTTTAGTAAGAAAATATGGGTGTTTTAAAGGAGGGGGTTTAAAATTAATGAAAAAAATCTAAAAAAAATACCGCTCTTTTACCATTGGAGGCTGATGTGGAAACCTCTCACGCACCTGATCGAGTTTGAGATCATTTACTGTGCCACGTGGCACCTCAAGGGCGTTTTAAAATAAAAAAATTCAAGTTCATGGGGTCTTTTAATGTGTAGGATTCGTTCGGGGACTAAAATTAATAATCTCGTATAGTTCAGGGGCATTTAGCCATTTCTCTCAAAAAAAATTACAACCTGAATTTTACATTCAACTTTTTCCTCAGTTTTATCTCTACTCATGTATCCATTAATATTTTTAAATACCTACTTTTTTCTTATATTATCAGTTATCTAATTTGTTTCTAAAAATTAAATTTACTTATAAAAATATATATTATTTTTTGAGATTAAAAAAATCTAATTAATTTTATAGATTATTCATGTTTGATAACAAAATAAATGAGCATCATAAGAATATTAATAATGATCAAAGGTCTAATATCTAGTAAAAGCAACAAAGCATCAGTTGTAAAAATATTTATGTTATTGTAAATGTCTATTTTCTAATACATCAAGATAACGTTTGATCAATTCTAGTAAATATCAATTTTTTATGTTTATCAAATCAAGAAAAAAATAGATTAATTTTTCCCTAAAAATAAAGGATTCTTTTCATTGTAAATCATCTTTGAATTATAATAAGATTTCTACTCTCTTCTTTCTTTCTCCCTAAATATTTTGTAAATATTTTGAAAACATCAAAAGTGGGTTTCCAATTTAATTTTTACCACCCATGATAAGGTATGTAATGTACTGAAACTCATTCATGGATTTGGTAAATAATAATTATGTGCTTATATTGCTTGAATGTGTAAAAATAATTTTCTTATACACACAACATATTTCATATTATATGTTTATTGTTATTGAAGAAGATCGAGGCAATGCAAATTCAACTTGGATATGTTTATCTCAAAAAGAAAATTCAAACCTTTTGTTTTCCGGTAAACAACTCTAAATATTATATATAGTAGCAGAATAACATTAATTGTTACTGAAAATTGATAATTCTTTTTCTGTTGATTTTTTTTACGATAATAAAGATTGAAAGGGTTAAAGATCAATGAGACATTTGATATGTTAAATAGTTTATCAATATTGAAAACAATATAAATATTCATTTTTTATATTTAACTCTATTATCTTATACAATGTGAAGGTGAAGTAGTTTGCTCGATGTAGACTTTTATGTTAAATAGTTTATGATATGTGAAAGTTCGTACATTATTTTGATATTTACTTATTCAATACAAGATGCACATATTATTTATGTATACTTAAGTTTATTATTGGCTTATTGTTTTATTGGTTGAGGGTAAAACAATGGATTCAAGTTCTATCGAACCAAAAGGGTAAGACATTTGATTGGAGTCCTGATGTACCATGATGATAAAAATATTGGGTTTGAGTTCATATAAATTATGGCATGTCATATCTTTATATGGATACGACATTGGATTTAAGTACTGATGCACCGTAGTGATGATATAATGATGACAAGGAAAAATAATGTACTTTTGACGAAAAGTCCTGAAATTCTGCCAATTGATTTTCTTCATTGAATATAGGCATAAATGAGATTAATAATAATAACTCCTAAAGTAGAAATTATTCAAAGTCTACTACACTTTAAAAGATACGTACAATATATTGAAAGAGGTTATAAGCTATCATGATTTGATAGACTTGAGGCACGTTCAAAATTTCATGCTCCATTTTATGAGGAGAATGTGGTAGCTTTAAGTTTGAATTCATTTATGCTCCATCCATGAGGAGAATGTGGTAGCATTAAGTTTTAATGAATACGAATTGTTAAAGATACATTCAAACAACTATACTCCATTCGTTCAGAATGAGAATTTTTGACAAATAAACACAGATCCTTTCCTTGTGTTAAATCTGATATTATTTTAAAGCTCATAACTACAAGCATATTCCTAGTTGTGAAGATATCATAATCCACCTCCTAAAGAGGTAGATATACTTTGAAATTTGCTCTTAAAATAGTAATTTTGAAATTTACAGAAGCAAATAGCATATGTCATGGTAAACTTAGAGTTTACTTGTGTGATTTCAAAGATGTGCATATTGAGTATTTGACATCTTCTAATGAACCAAAAGACTGTCAAGAATTATTTATGTTATTTTTTCTCATGATAAGTTGATTAAATCAACTAATGTTAGGATTGAATTTCTTAGAATTCTAGAAAGTATAAAAGGTGAATATAGACCCCACCTGTCATGTGATATATTAAAATATTGTACCTATAAGATAATCACATGCACGTTTATTGTCAACCTGGAGTTTGACATTCACAAAATTGCTTGCTCATAATAATTAAGTTAAGAGCACAATTTCCAGATTATTTAATCAAGACAAATAATCTTGATAATGTTGATTTTATATCGAAGATGATTTGGCATTAATTGCCTTCAATAATTAGCTAAATCATTGCTTACGAGAAAAAAATTTATATGCTAGTATGAATTATGATATCTTTCATACAACAGTACTTGTATGAATCAGACTAATAAACTATGATAAAAAACCCCTTTTTATTGATTCATGGTCAGGAATCAAAGATTTTTCATCTAATGAACTTGTGATGTGCAATATATGGTTAATGGATACATCGTGATGCACAAAGATGGATTCTGTAAAGGTGACTGTGGATATATGTTAGTTTTCCTTAACGTAAGGGGGAGATAGTAAGCAACTAACAATATGTTGTGGATTAGCATCACTACGTTCGTTATTCGAAAGATAATTCAAGTCAAATGCTAGAAGCATTTGCTGACCCAAATTAATTTCATATTTAGCTGCAAATGCTCCTATTAGGTGTCCCTAAAGTACATCGTCTATTGCATACATGAAGCATGGTAGATCAATTGGTATTAAATACAATGATCCTTAAAAAGGATAAAGAAGCAAATAATCATAATAAGGAGGCAATGTGCTCTAAAAGAGCCTGCAGCATAACACTTCATGACACCTTATAAGAGGTCCAGGTACCTGAAAAATAATGAAATGATGAGACTTTAAAAAGTTATATCCTATTGGAAATCGATATAAATAATATATTTATCGATGATACCTTTGATACAATATAATACAATATTATAAAAGATTATGAGGAACTGAATTCTAGATTTTTTAAAGTATGCTAGCATAGAAATGATTATCAAGTGAAATGTTACATCTAGCAAGCATAAAACTTATTTGACTTGCAATTTAGACACTAGAAGATGTCGTACTTGATACTGTCACTTGACCAAATTTATATGAGAAAATCTCTTAAGGTTCAAAATGGATAAAGTATATAAAGTCTCTATGAAACTTGTTTACAATCCTTAAAAGGTTATGCTTTTGGAGGGTTTTCAAAAGCAATAAACTGTCTGCTGAAGTAAGAAATTTGCAGAATTGGATTGGTCTTGTTGTACCATATCATATGCAACTGATATATGTATATGTCTTAATATAACTATGACCATGATATAGTTATACTCCTATATGGAGATACTGAAATAAGATTTTGCAATTGATATATGTATATATCTTACAATAACTATGAGCATGATATAGTTATACTCCTATATTGAGATACTGAAATAAAATCACCTGCATATTGCAAATCAAAGTGCTTGTATGGATATGTTTATCCTAAAAATATTGTCAAGATTTTATTGATTATGAAATGCAAATATTTAAAAGATATTTCACCAAAAATTTTCTACGAACATGATCTTTAAGAGAATGGTGATATTGACGTGCAATAAATTTGTTCAAGTGATAATATGATTGATTTATTCATATGTTATCTTCCAAATGTAATCTTCAAGAAAATAGTGTGCAAGATTGGAATGCGAAGATTCAAGTCTTTAGATTGATTTACTCTACGCGTTGTACTCTTTTTTCCTCACAAGGTTTTGTCTCACTGGGTTTTTCTTGTAATGTTTTTAATGAGACATCCAAGATGCGTATTAAAGATCATGTACTCTTTTTTCCTTATAAGATTTTATCCCACTGGGTTTTCCTTGTAAGATTTTTAATGATTCAGACAAGATGCATATTAGATATGCATATTCTTTTTTCTTTCATTAGATTTTTTCCCGTAGGGTTTTAACGAGGCATATTATATTTCAAATAAAAATTCAAGGGGACTATTATAAAAGTATTTATGTTATTGTGAATGTCTATTTTCTAGTCTATCAAGCTACGGTAGAGTCAAAACAATTCTAGTGAATGTTTATTTCCTATTTGTGTCAAATCAAGGAAAAGTTAGACTAATTTTTCCCCTATAAATAGAGGGGTTATGCTCATTGTAAATCATCCCTCAAGATAACAATAAGATATATCTTCTCTTTTTTCTTCTCCCAAAATATTGTTCTTGTTTTACTTTATTGATTCATAATAGTATCATAGCTTTAAATCTTTAATAAAAATGAGATATATTTTAATAAATTCTAGAAAGTTACTAATTTATATTGTAAATAAATTTAACTTATAATCTTAAAAATATTTTATTAGTACAACAACAACATATCAGTTATATTTTCATAAAATGGGATCTGGGAAGGGTAGAACATATGCAGTTTGTTCCACAACCTTAAAGGTAAAGTACAAAAGTTATCTTCGATAAACCCTTGCCCCAAGAAAAAAATTATAGAAAAGGACATAATATAAGAAGAAAAAATAATATGTAGTAACAAAACAACAAATAGTAACGAAAAAAAAGACGACCTCAAAATAATATACAATTGATCTACCTGAAATAACAAACATCACTAATACTCCAAGAACAATTTACTATGTTACAACCCTCTAGTAGTAATAGAGTGGTTAGGACCTGAGTACCTTGTTAAAGTTTCCCTATTGAGTTGAACTAGTAAAATATCAAGGCGAGTGGTTTACTTTCATTCGCGGTGAACTATAATTTACAATGTTGTGTTTTATGGTATCGTGTGACGTTATGGGTTGGCTTAATGATCTAGACCTCTATAGAAATATCTACAACCACGAGAGCATTCGTAGCATATGGTTTCCATGTTGGAATTTGTTCATGATGCCTAAAGTATAAAATTTGTGTTGTGAAATAAGGCTAAAGTTCAGTTTTTCGAGTCAATGTTAAGGACCGTTGTAGCGTGACTGCCGTAATGGTTGAAATTCTGTCGTAACAAAGCTAGGCAAATCATAGGGGCTCGTGGTGGTGATAAGCGTAAAGCATAGTAAATACTGAATTTTGCACTATCCAAAAATAATATATCTTATTAGATCATTTCCACAGGAACTGGTACAAATAGTTAATGTAACACCCCGAATTTTGAGTTAGAATTTGAATCATTCTATGTATGTGGTTTAGAATTGAACTCTTGATCTTTCATGTGAGCCTAAGTGGTACAATTATTTTTAAAAGTATGGAAGTAGTGTTGCTTGTTAATTGAAGGCCTCGATCTTAGTTTTCAATGCAATAAACTGCTTATTAATTCGGGTTTGAAGTAGAAAATTATGAGCATTTTATTAACGTCTAGTAGTACCTCAATATTTCCTTGTGATCTTAGCATATTTTCATGATGTAGATGAGTAATATGATGTTTATAAACCAATCTAGAAGATAGGGTATTATTAAGGACCATTCCCACATGTTAACAATGCTTTTAGATGTTTAGAGATCATTAACGTGTCACTTTTGAAAGTACTTCATGGTGAAAAACATGACACCTTTGAATGTATAGAATGAAAAGTAATAAGGATAAATGTGGTATTCTCCAATGCCATGTTTGGAATCTGGGCTCTATGGCTGATGTGCCATATCCAATGGCACGTGTCAGTATTAATTGTTTCGGTTTTGATCCATTTTTTCAAGTCTATTTAGGTCCTTTTACCTAACCCTCCTAATAATAAACTATGTCATTTTAGACTCTAGTAGAAATATAAATTACCGTAAGTCTAAATGCTTATACACAAATCAATAGGGAGCATAAATGAGGTTAGAAAGTTAGAAGAATAATAGCGTAAGTTTTCTCTTAAGTTCTCCAAGTTAGGGTTCTTATAAAAAAAACTTGAAGAACTTCATTCCAACCTTAATTATAGTGTATAAAAGTTTCATAAAAAGTATGTGGGACTTTAACAGAGGTTGCCTTCTACCCGTGTGTCCAAACTCTCCAATTTTAAATTGGGAATTTGAAGTAGTAAGTTTTAAGGTTTATCAATGTATCTTGTATGTTGAGATTAACCTTCCATGCACGTTCCTTGATATTTATTTAATACTTTACTTGAGGTTTACATGCTATACAATGAAATTGCATGTTTCTTAAGTTGTAGTCAAATTCGTGATAATCATCATTGAAAGAAGTGAAGTTGTAGAGTCATGTTTGTAGTGTTATAATAGAAACATCAAATGTGGTAAGCTTTTTCAATAAATTGTGAAGTTATATTATTAAATCATGCTTTGGCAGCAAGATTCATATTTTGATGATGTTATTTGGCTTTGCATAGTTTTAGGTCTATTTTTCAGAGATTGTCAGAAAGTAATTATGTTTTGGTTTTTATAAATACTTAAGCCCAATTGAAAGTCAAAAATCTTTTAAAGATGTTTTAAATACCTGAATTACAGGTAGAAAGAGAATAAACACATTTTTTATGAAGTAATGAATTAGTATCTATTGATACACCCAAACCTACACCTCAATTAGGAAGTATAAAACAGTCGTTGATAAATATTTAATCCAACGAAGATTGGGGTCGATCCCACAGGGAATATGATAGAGAATACGTCTATTAGAAATTAAAATCAACTTAATAGTTGCTATTTCTAAGGGGGGATTAAAGTAGTAAATAAGCGATGTTTAATAATGTTGATTATCACTTTAAGAGTTAACCATGGTTTTTAAGAAACCAGGGTTGTGATCCCCATGATTTGATAACTTCTTAGGTATTTCATACTAGTAATCTATTCCAGTGCTTCAGATATAACATATGACCAGTTAATTACACCTAAATGACTCCTGACCCTATTAAGTGTTATAACTCATCACCTCTCATCCTCAGAGTGTTTTTCATACTAACCCTAGCCTTAGACTGTGGATAGACTATCCCTATTACGACTTAAGTCCATCGATGGAGATTGATAGCTCCAAATATCTATTGATTATTTTATTTTCCTATTTCTTACTTCTCTCTTGAAAAATTAAGCATTAAGGTGAGTTATAATGCTTGAACTCGTTAAAAATCAATCAATAAGAAAAAAAAATATCAATACATGCATACACACTGGTTTAGAAGTACTAATTACTTTACCCTAGGTTGTTAATTCATCATGGTTCCCACAAACCTAGTTGGAGAGTGTTAGCCACTCATGATCATGGTAATATAATCAAGAACTTATATAAATTCAGAATAATAATACTTACAATCAGAAAGTAGAAAAATCGGAGAATATTGGAATAATATATTTGAATAGTCTCAGGAATTAAAGTCAAAGTACTCACAAGACTTCAACAATGCTAAAAAAATACCAAAGTGTCGAACCTCTCAAAATAAAATCTTGGAAAGTATTTATAATGTGTACAAAGTCATAGACTAATCAAACTAGGAAAGCAACATCAGCAAAAAAACAATGATCTGCGGAATAGGATCCACGGATCGTTAAATAGGGTCTACGATTTGTTGTTATGGCACAAACTCTATTAATCATCCAAAATCATTCTACAATCCGTTGTTCTAGACCACGATCTGTGGGTCAGTCTGTGGTTTGATGTACCTAAAAAATGCTTCACTGGAATAGTTCTATGAATACAACCACAATTCGTAAATGGCATCTACGTCCATGGTTTGATCCATGGTTTTAGCATTGGAAATCAGCAAAGTCTACTTCACATCCAGGGACAAAGTGATGGTCCATGGAAGGCATCTACGATCTGTGGTTCACCAAAGAATCTATACTTAACTCCGTTTTCACTCCAAAGTGCCATGTTGCTTCCACAACCTGTTTACCTACAATAACACACAAAATACCATCATATCCACATAAACAAGCTCAAAAGCTAGAAAGAACTCATTTTAAGCATCAAAAGTGTTTTAGACTCATGACACATCAAATCCCTCAACTTAAAGCATTTTTTTGTCCTCGAGCAACTAACTAAAAAAAAAAACTAAAACAAAAATACAAAGTCCTAGGAGATATACAACATTCACACATCATCAGGCACACACATATCACAAGGCAACCCTTTTCATATCAAAATAGGTTGTATGACATAGAAATGATCTAGTTAACACAAGAGGATCTATAAATGACACCATGCTTCTAATGGACAAGAATAAATACATATGTGACCATCATCCTAATCATGAGCAATCAGACAATGTTATCTTAGTGGCTCACAGTAATAAAAGTCCTATATACAAAATATATATCAATAATATCAGGACACAACAAGTGCTCTCACTCCCACAAAGAAGTTCAAAAAATGTGTGTACAAATACCATAGGCTTGTTATTTTCTACACTTTCGCTTTTAGAAAGTTTGACTAGGATCACTATAGGACTTTTCTTGACTTGTAATGTAGGATTCGTGGATGGAATGGTACGTTTTGGAATTAGTGGCTAAGTCCTCCTTGGCACTACACTATCTTGTGTCCAAATCAACCTCCCTTTTCTTCCCTTTTCGTTCTATTCTGGGTGTGGTTTTTTCATTAATTTATACCTTGCTTTTTTTTCCTTTTCTTTTTCATTTCAGCTCATACCACACCTATTTCCCTTTTCCAAACCGACCTAAACTTTTCATACCAACTTTCTTCTTTCTCACCCCTCTAAACCACCCTCAACTTAGGATTTTAGCCTGAGTTGAGGCCGAGAGTCCAAGGAGGGACGAGGGATAAAGTGACAATCTAAAATCAAATTAGAAAAGTGTTTATGTTTAGCAATAAAATGGGAACATTATCAGGTTCAAAACCAGGTATCAAGGGATATTCATTCAACATTTGGTTAGTTATTTAGGATAAAGTGGACTATATGAAAACGCCCTATGATACTTTCCTAATAAACTACATCAGTTTCAGCAAAACCAACCAGGCAAGTTATAGCTTGTACACACAAAGTAAGAACTAGACAAATATAGCTCACACACATACGACACAGGTTTGCATTTTTAACTACAACACTTTTGGAATCAGGCCCTAGCTTAGGCACAATTATCAACATCAGTAGTTACAATGTCAAAAATGAATCCAAAATGGTCACTCTATCACAAAGCTAAACATACAACACAATACCAAATTTGTGAGGGGTCCTACTTTTCTTTCAAAAACCTTTATATTACAAAACTATGTCCCTTTTATTTGCGTCTGCATCAAGTTCTCCTATGTTCTCTTATTTAACACAAAAACAAAATAACATAAAATGAAATCCAAAATATGTCGGTTCTACCAGATAGTGCCTCAGGGAAAAGAAAGATGGCAACAAAAACCCTCAGGACAAAACAAGAATTCCAACATACAGAAATGCACGCCCCTCTTAAAAAGCATACATTGTCCCCAATGCATAGAAATAAGGTAAAACCAAGAAAGTAGAGAACATACCTATGACGTTAGTCTCTGGTGTCAATACTGGTGATGGAACAAGTGTAATCCCCGTGGTATCCATGGTAACTGTGATCGATACACACTCAAATTTAGGCTCACCCAGAGGATCACCGCCTATAGCAACACCAACAACAATAGTAACCAGTGCAGGGTCCACATTGGTTGAAGCACCTCCAGTTCTCTGTATCTTGGCATCCTGTTTCAACTGCTCACTCATGATGGAATTATGAGT
>JBDJHY010263878.1:0-10464 GCA_039654485.1 Withania somnifera
TTCGTTCACACTTACTATGTTCATTATCCAACATGATATACCGATTTGATCTGATTATTGTGAATGGGCATGCATGCCAGCTTTCACAGTGTGATAGGCTGCTGTGTACCAGGCTTGGCTATTGATTCACCGCCGTATAGCTGAGTGGTGATTAGTAGCGATTTTCTGACTTGATGCTCTAATTTAGCTTTTTCGTTGTTTCTAACTAGTACGATATTTTTTGCCTTCGAGAAATGAAAAAGGATAAAACTGAGTAATCTACTTCTATTTGATAGCAAACACTAATTTGACATCTATCTTTAATAGGAATGCCGTAGCAGTATTAGTTTTAACCTTTACCTTAATTAATTATTGAAAGACGAAAGCTTGCAGTAAGGCAATTACATTTGCGTAGCTCAAGAAACTTAATCGTTCTAAATTAATGAGGGTTAATCTTTTGGTTGGTCATTTAATTTTATATTATTGCGACAAACTCATTAAATTATTTTTGTACCGAAAAAGTCAGTTATTTTTTCTCTAACTACTCACCGTGTTATATTTAGACACAGCTGAGTCTTAATAATTTTAGTGCAACAAACTAAAAATCGAATGAGCTATACCGACTAACGGCAGAGTTGGTAAATGAAAATATAGCATTATAAGTCCAAGTTCCACTTGTGGCTAAATATGGACCACGTCGTTAACAAATTAAAGAATTCAATGAGCAACACCTCGCTTTAATTATAAAATTTTTGGTAAGTGGGATTCTGCACAAAAGGTCATAAGCAGGTAATTAAATTGTTTCAAAAAAAAAAAAAGAAATGGCCGCGTTTAGTGAGACAAAGAACTAATCACTTACTAAGTGTTAGCTTAGTTAGTTATAACTGATAGTTGGTTAACTTAATTGTTAATTAGATTAGTTAAGTTAGATAATTCTGTTAGGTTGTTAACTGGTTAGTTGATCACTCTAAATTAGTCTAGATCATCTTACTATATATATCTGACTATATCTCTATATGAAATGATCTCATATTACAATCTAGCTTTGCTTTCTTTTGATCTTCTTTTCTACTCTTATTTTTTTTCTTTCTTTCTTTCTCTGCTTCTTTCTTAAGCTCAATTACAAATTCTATATAATAGAATCTGTCAAGAATCTTCATGATACCAGAGCGGGTATAATCCCTACATAGTCAATCGATAACAAACAAGGTAGTGAAGCTGGTGAAGTTCAATCATTCACAGCTACATGTTGATCACATTTGTGATTTAAGAATTCACAATCAAGTTCAGTTTCTTGATTTCTTTCTTTTTTCTTCCTTCAAGAATCTAAATTCAATCCCATTTCAATGACAACTCCTACTGTAAATGAAGTTGCACTTGGACCTGATTCAGTAGTTAATAGTTCTGTTAACTCTCAATCAACTCAAGGAGTTCCTTCTGCATTCACTACAACTAATTATAATCAGCTTCTTTACTTATCAACATCTGGTGTGAGTGGGGTTACTATCATCTCTTTTCAATTATAAGGTAGTGATAACGATGTTGTGTGAAGCAAGGCTATGAGGATCACATTACTGGGAAGAAATAAATCGGGGTTTCTTGATGGGCCTTGTAAGAAAAGAGTGTTCCCAATTGATTATGGAATCAGTAGGAAGGTTAATGCAATAGTTCTAGGGTTGATGCCATTAGTCTCATTGGAGGAGTTGTGTATGCATCAAGTGCTCATGAAGTGTGGGAAGATTTGAAGGAGAGATTTCAGAAAATTGATGGATCAGCAATTTTAACCTACATCAAGAAATTGCCTCTTTGACTCAAGGTGTACTGCCTATATCTGTATATTTCTCAAAGTTGAAAGCCCTAGGGACGAGTTTGAATATGTGGTGCCTATTCCTGCGTGTAGGTGTGAAAGATCCGTGGATTTTATAATATATTCATAAATATTAAAGCTACATTAATTCTTAATGGGTCTTAATGATACCTATTCTCAGGTAAGAAGTCAAATTATGCTTATGAATTTTTTGCCCTCTATAACTCAAGTCTATTCAATGATTATGAGTTATGAAAGTCAAAAATGTATTACTCATGGTGTGGGTAATGCAGGGCTTTTGGGATGGTTCCTGGTATGACAAAGGTTTCAACCATGAAATACCAGTCAGAAAGGAAATAGAGGGTACAATTCAAACTATAACCCAAATGTTGTTTGTGACCACTGCAAGCTCAAGGGTCATTTTATGAGGGATTGTTACAATTAGTGAGGTATCCTCCTGATAATTCTAAGCAAAATGAAACTAGATACATTGATCATAGGCGAGTATAACAAAAATACAGACCATTGAAATAAACAAAAAAGAGTTGGGTCTAGTGTTCATAATGTAGCAACCATTGCAGAAGACCGGGATCCATCTCAGGCTCGAGTGTTCACATCTTCACAAAATCAGGAAGTTACATATAATCTTGGTCAGTAAGGACAAACTTACAATACTAGACCAAGTGCTCATCTAGTCAAACCACCAAGGTTTACCATGAGTAGTATGATCAAATATGCAAGATGTTGGAGCAAAATCAAAATGGTTTTCATTCAGCAAACTCAGTGAATGCAACTGGTAAAAGTATTTCTTTGATGGTATAATGGTCCATAATACTGGATCAGTGATACATGGTCTACTAAACATATGACCTCTACTATGGACTTACTAAATCCTAAATCTGTGATAAAGCCTAGTGTTTCAAAACAAGTTCATATGCCTAATTATAATATTTCTCAGGTCACATAGATAGATATTAGTGTTGTTTCAAATAAAATCACTTTAGAAAATGTGTTTTATGTGCCTGATTTCAAGTTTAACCTCCTGTCAGTCTTTAAGGCAATTAATCAGCTACAATGTTTTACAACCTTATTTTCTGACTTTTTTGTGTTTCAGGATCTCTACACTGGGAAGACGAAAGGAGATTGGTAAGGAGATTAAATGACTATTTTTTATTCAACAAAAGGTTACTAAGATTTAAGAAAATTAAATTTGAATTAGCCACAACAGGCAACTATCTAGTTAACTCAACTGATCAGCATGATAACAACCTAGACCCAAATAAAGTCAGTATATATCTTTGGCATGTCACTCTTGGACATGTAACTTCCAAAACTTTACATAAGCTCTTTCCAAGTCAAAAATATCACGTAGAAAAAGTTGTAAATGAATGTACTGTGTGTCCTTCTGCTAGATAAAATAGCCTTCAAGTACTTCTGTCAGTAATAGTGCTTTTGACATGTTACCTATGAATTTGTGAGGTCTCCTTATAAAACAGCTACATGTGATGACTGTAGATCTTTTTTGACTATTGTTGATGACTACTCAGGGTTATTTGGATCTTCTTATTAAAAGTAAAGTTTGATGCTATGGTTGTGACCAATTAGTTTTTATCTGATGCTAAAACTCAATTTAATATTGGTGTAAAGGCAATTAGCTAATAATGGGACTGAATTTTTCAACAATGTACATTCTGATCTATTCTCAAAGTTAGGCATTGTACATCAAATATCATGTCCCTACACACCTCAGCAAAATAGTGTAGCTAAAAGAAAACATAGACATATCTTAGAAATGTTGACAATATACTTCATAATAATAAATCTTCCTTGGCTGGCAGAAGTGTACTAGGTTGTTTATGTCATGCTAAGGTAACACCTGAGGAAGTGCCCCGGACTAAACATAATGTACTCACGGGCTACTCTGACACTCAAAATGGCTATATCATTTATGATCTAACAAAAAGAACATTCTCTGTTAATAGGTATCACTTTCAGAGAAGATATGCTTCCATTTGAGCACCTCAAAGATCAGTGTTCACAACTATTTCCTACACCAGATCTAACTTTATTAGATAAACCTGCTGTAGTAGGTGAAGGCTCAAGGACAATGTCTCATTATCACATTGACATCAATAGTAATTACTTAGTTGATTCTACTACAAGAACCTCAAATAACCGGCATGCTCCTACTATAACTTCAGCTCCACATTTGGTACATCCACCTTGATCACAATCAGAAAGGTCTGAACAACATACTCCAGTGAGAGTTCAACCTCAAAGAAGATCCAAGAGGGGTTCACATCCACCTACTTGGATGAAGGATTTCACTTCTTTAAGTGTTTAAAACAACATTCCTTATGCTTTTTCTAACTATATATCTCATGATTCTATAACTTCTAAGTATCAAGTTTACCTTTTCTAATATAGTTGAACCTTTTAAATATGCAAAGGCTATTAAGGATCCAAGGTTGGTTGAAGCTATGCAGACTAAAATATCAGGCTTAGAAAACAATCACACCTGGACAATATTACCTTTACCTTAAGGAAAGAAACCTATAGGGTGCAAATAGATTTACAAGGTCAAAGACAAGGCTTCAGGGGAAATAAAAAGATTCAAGGCAAGGCTGGTTGCTAAAGGCTACAGTCAAAAAGAAGGGGTTGATTATCCAGAGACTTTCAGTCCAGTAATTATGATAGTAACACTCATAACTGTAATTACAATAGCAACTTCTAAATTTGGCACATACATCAAATGGATGTATATAATTCCTTCTTGCAAGGTGACCTATATGATGAGATATATATGGATATGCCACAAGGATATAAGAGTTAGGGAATCATAAGAAAGTGTGTAGAGTCTCAAAATTCTTGTATGGGCTTAAACAAGCACCTAGGCAGTGGAATGTCAAGTTGTTTGAGGCTCTAATTATGTGTGGTTTCAACCAGAGCTAACATGATTAGTATTTGTTTACTAAGACAACAAAGGAAGGTATGATTTTGATGTTGGTATATGTGGAACATAATAGGTGACAGTTTGAAACAAGTTAAAGAAACTAAAGATGGTTTACACAAGGGATTTAAGATAAAAGATCTAGGTGAGGTCAATAATTTTAGGAATAGAGTTTGCAAGGTCCAGATAAGGTATTGTCATGCATTAGAGATCATATGCTCTAAATCTAATCTCTAAGACTGGGTTAAGTGTATCCAAACCTGTAAATACTCCTATGGATTCTATTATAAACTAATTACCAGTCAGTATGATTAACATATCAAAGAAACAATAAGTCATGAAAATGAAATATTGGCTGATCGAGGATTATATTAAAGGATTATTGGAAAGCTTAAATACTTGACTGTAACTAGGCCTGATATTGCTTATTGTGTACAAACCTTAAGTCAGTTTATGCAGTAACCAAAGAAGTCTCACATGAATGCAACCTTAATGTAACACCACGAAAATCGTGAGTTAAGACGTTTTTCAAATGTATACACGTAATGAGAATCACATTGTAGTACATGAAGAGTTTTACCCATCTTCATAATGTTCCTAACTTAGAAGATCCCGAGAATGAGCACTAAAAAGAGTATATTTGGTATAAGAAGAGTTTAGGGTGCATGCACACGAATATTGAAGGAAAAACCTCAGGCAGGCAGGTCTACAGAGCGTGCAGGCGTGCCCAGCTCCAAAAATTTTCTAAATTCATTTAATGAGTGTACAATGGTAATTTTCCAACGCATTAATAGCCTTTACTATGTAGTTTTGACTCCTAACCCCACAACCACAAATTCACACTCTAAGGTTTCAAAACTCTCAAAACAAAATCATAGAAACTCTTTATAAGGATAAATAAGAACTCATCATCTCCAAGTCAAGGTTTTAAGGGTTTCACTCAAAATCCTCTGTAGAAGCTTTAATACCAGGTATGTTGGACTTCAATGAGAACCTTCTTCTATTCTCATGTCCAAAATCTATTAAATTTCAATGAGTTCAACTAGTTCAAGGTTCAAAGACCAAGTACCATATCAATGCTATTATGCAAGATTTATCTCACTTTCAAGTGTCTCTTTCATGTCTATGTTATTTCACGAGATTTTATGCATCTTATCCCTATTTAAGATTGCTCTTGCTTCAAGTAAAATTATTCATGGCTTTTATACATATGATAATAGTAACTTAGAAGTCTTACACATGGTTTGAAGTTCATATGTTGTCATGAAAAATAAAAGTATTTCAAATACAATGTAATGTACAAAAGCTATATTTTACATATTATACTTATGTTATGAAATTTATGATTTCCACAAGTTAATATTTTAAGTATATGCGAAAGGATAGGATGTCGCAATGATGTAATAAACGATGTTTCATGAAATGATAAGGAGTCAAAGAAGGGCTCAAGATATGATTTAAGAATGTTAAGGGCTCAATCCATCCAGCTTTTGTGGCAAAGTGTCCTAATTTTCAATAGGTAAAAAGTTGAACATCAAAGGCCTAGTGGCAAGGCTCAAGATATTAGCATTCCTACTTGGAAGTGGAAGATGATAAATATTAATTTCATCACATGGTTGCCTCGCACTCGTCTCCAGCATGATTCGATACGGTTGATAGTTGATTGAATAACAAAGTCTGCCCACTTCCTACATGTCAAGGCTAATTATTCTGTAGAGGATTATGCCTTATCATATATATAGGAGATAGTTCAACTTCATAGGGTCCATTTGTCTATTATTTCAGACAGAGGCACGCAGTTTACATCTTAGTTCTGGAGATATTTTCAGAAAGGTATAGGTACCAAGGCTAACCTTAGTACGGCTTTCCATCCTCAGACCGACGGTCAGGATGATCATACAATTCAAACGCTTGAGGATATGTTAAGATCATGTGCTATTGATTTTAACGGTAGTTAGAGTGACACTTTCCTCTTATTGAATTCCTCTATAGTAATAGTTCAACTAGTTTAGGGTTCAAAAACCCAAGTGCCATGTCAATGTTATTATGTAATATTTATCTCACTTTCAAGTGTCTCTCATATCTATGTTATCTTATGAGATTTTATGCTCTTATTCTATTTAAGGTTTCTCTTACTTCAAGTGGAATTATTTATGGCTTTTATGGATATGATCATGGTAATTTAGAAGTCTTACTTATGGTTTGTGTTTCTATGTTTTCATGAACAATGGAAGTATTTCAAATGCAATGTAATTTACAAAAAATATACTTCACACACTATATATATGTTATGAAATTTATGATTTTCCACAAGTTAATGTTTTAAGTACATATAAAGGACCTACATGTCATAATAATGTAAAGAATGATGTTTCATGAAATGATAAGGAGCCAAATGAGGGCTCAAGATATGATTTATAAATGTTAAGGGAAAGATGTGCCAATTGATGAATTTTCAAGTAAGATATGTATATGTATATGTTTTGGGAGGATTATTGAGCACCGATCGAATAAGATTCTATAAAACCTAAGTTCCATAACTATGTTTTCACCGTAGGAAAGTTGTCTGAAATTATTGAGGCTTAATGTAAGGATCCTAATGAATATTTGGTGTTAACTTTTGCTGGTTATAAACCCTATCTGTCGGTGTAGAGAAAGCACACCGAACTCCATGTAGCTCGCATGGTTATATGTCAGCTATTAGAAACTCCCACTTAAAGAAGTCAAGATATATGTTACCTCTTTATGATATAAGTTTGCAATTACTAGTCTTCAAAGTTTCATGTCTAGAAGTTGTCTTTGAAATTCTTGCCTTATTCTTTTACCATGTTATCATGTCACAGTTTCTTACTTGTGATGATTTTATCACTGTCGAGTCTTCGATTATGTTTTGCATGTATTTTACTACATTCCTAAATACTTTGTACCTTCTATATACTGACTGCATACTTTATTTTCTCTATTTTTCATGTGATATAGATATAGGTGACCTTTTCCAATTCCTTGCTAAAGAATTCCCAGCCATAAAAACCAGTAGTGGTGAGTCTTTTTCACTCCGGGGGCTCCAAAAGTAGTAGTTTCAGATGCCTTTTATTTTGGTTTAAGGGTAAGTCGGGGGCCTTGTACCGGCATAGATGTTTCTTAAGTTAGATACTTTTGGACGGATGTGTAGTATGACTATGATAGACCTTTGGGTTCCTATTTTATGTTCTGTTTTCAAAGGATTTCAAAGTTTCATGTCTAGAAGTTGTCTTTGAAATTCTTGCCTTATTATTTTACCATGTTATCATGTCACAGTTTCTTACTTGTGATGATTTTATCACTGTCCAGTCTTAGATTATGTTTTGTATGTATTTTACTACATTTCTAAATACTATGTACCTTCTATATACTGACTATATACTTTTATTTTCTATATTTTTCATGTGATGTAGATACAGGTGACCGTTTCCATTTCCTTGCTAAAGAGTTCCCGGCCATAAAAATCAATAATGGTGAGTCTTGTTCACTCCGGGGGCTCCAAAAGTAGTAGTTTCATTTTGGTTTAAGGGTCATTCGGGGGGCCTTGTGCCGTTATAGATGTTTCTTAAGTTAGAGACTTCTGGACGAATGTGTAGTATGACTATGATAGACCTTCGGGTTCCTATTTTATGTTCTATTAACTCTTTTATTTTCTTATAATGAATGAAGAACTTCTTGACTCTAAAATATATTGTCTAAATCTGAATGATGCTTATGAATCTACACCAAGGGGTTATCTTAGGGCCCTTCGGAGTTTTAAGTACCTAGTCTAGGCTATGGGGTAGCCTTATGGTGTAAAAAGTTGGTATCAGATCCCAGAGTTTAAGTGTCCTAGGGTGTCCAAAATCCGCATTCAATTGAGTTCTTTTCATGGGTGTGAAGCGTGCCACACTTACGAGGGGGAGGCTATAGAGTGCTTAGGAAGTGTCTCTCTTTCTTTCATAATTAGTAGTTGTGCCATGAAGTTAACATTTTGAAGGTTCCTAGTTTTACCTTTTTCCTGTATTTTAGAAAATGCATCTACGTAGAGCCGTGGGTCACCCTTTCCAAAATCCACCACTACCTGATAATGATATTACTACAATCCATTTCACACACTTACCTAGGCAATGACAACTCAGGTGGAGCATCAGGGAGCAACCCCTACAGTTATGTAGGTTTCCCCGAGACTGCAAGAATACAAGAGTTTCTTCGAATGAATCCCCTGAATTCCATGGGATCCCAAAAACTTTAATTCGGAAGTTCAGAAGATATGTGGTGTCAAGAAGGTTGGTGATGTTAACAGAGCTAACCTTGCAGCCTATCAGAACAAAGGGGTTACAAAAATCTAGTTTGATTAATAGAAGCAGAATCGAGGTAAAAATATTACTTCTCCTGCCTGGTATATTTTCTTAGAGTCTTTCTTGGGGCGATTCTTTCCCCGGTAGTTGAAAAAGTCAAGGATGAGAGAATTTTTAAATCTAGAGCAAGGTTCTATGAGTATGGTTGAGTATGGTCAGAAGTTCACCCAGTTTTCCTGGTATGCCCCAGCTATAGTTGCAGACATGAGGAGTACAATAAGCCTATTTGTAAATGAACTCTCTCTCCACATCCTCAAAGAAGGGAGATCCGCTATTTGGTGAATGATATGGATATTGTAGGGTGATGATTTACTTAAAACAGATTGAGGGAGACAGACTTAAGATTATGAAAGTTTACCAGAACAAGAGGGCTAAAACGTTGTTCTTCAGATCCTCAAAATTTTTGATGTGTGAGTTCTGGTTGAAAACTGTGGCCTTCTTGGTCATTTTGTCTCAGGTAATGGTATTTGAGTTGATGCTCATAATATTGAGGCAGTCCAGAATTGGCCTAGACCAACGACCCAGTCAGAGATTAGGAGTTTCTTGGGTTTGGCTGGGTAATATAAAAGATTTATAGAAGGATTTTCATCTATTTTAGCCTCGCTGACTAGGACGACCTATAAGAAAGTGAAATTTCAGTTGTCCAAAGCTTGTTAGAAGAGTTTTCAGGAGTTAAAGATTCAACTTACTTCAGTTTCGGTATTGACCATGACATAGGGTACATAAAACTTTGCTCTATATTATGATGCACCAAGGGTTGGTCTCAGATGTATGTTGATGCAGAATGGTAAGGTAGTTTCTTACACTTCTAGAACTACCTTACCCATAATCTTGAGCTAGCTGTTGAGGTCTATGTTTTAAAGATTTGGCATTATTACCCTTATGGGTATATGTTGATGTTTTCACAAATCAAAAAAGTTTGCAGTATGTCTTCACCCAGAAGAATCTAAATCTTCAATAACAAAAGATGGCTTGAAATTGTCAATGACTATGACTTTAGCGTGTTGTACCTTCTAGGAAAGGCTAATGTGGTTGTTGATGCTCTTAGCAGGTTGTCCATGGAAAGTGTTACTCATATAGAAAAAGTTAAAAAGGAGATTGCAAAGGAAGTGCATCGATTAACATGTTTGGGTGTTTGGCTGATTGATACAGATGATGGTCGTCTCGTAGTCCATAATGCTTTGGAGTCTTCCTGGTAGTACAGGTGCAAGAAAATCAGATGACCAAGTTCTAATGAAGCTCAAGGATGCAGTTCTTAGGAAACAGGTTGATGCTTTCTCCCAAGGGGTAGATGGTGTGTTTTGCTACCAAGGTCTCTTTTGTGTTCCATAAATTGATGGGCTAAAGAAAAGGATTTCAGCTGAGGC
>JBDJHY010263888.1:0-19952 GCA_039654485.1 Withania somnifera
CATTGACATCGGGTCTTGGGTTTGTTCTGTAAACTTATTTTCTTGGCTATTCTTCTACTTTACTATAGTAGTCCTCCACTTCGGCTACTGACTACGGGGTATGGTTCTCCTACTGGTGGATAGTAGGTGCCATCATGACTCCGAGAAATCGGGTCGTGACAGCCCACTAGGTAAGAGGGATCGATGAATAGGAACCACAATTAACACTAAACATCATAAGAAGTAGTAAAGGAAAGTAAAACTCTTCAATACTCCCATAAGAGTAAAAGAGTACACTAAATACACGCTCACTCATCGACATTACCATATTACTGGGGATACACTAAAAAAACATGTGAGGTAAAGTAACACAGAAAAAGTGATGCATCAATTCCTCTGTGCGCTCCTCCTCCGGTACCCGTTGACCCAGTTGGCAGGAACCATGGAAGGGCTTCTCACAAATGCCTCTACTAGACTGCAGACCCATCCTACGGTGTGGTTGTCCCCGATTGGCAGAGTCCATGGAGGTGTGACAACCACGTACAATTTTTATAACATCACAACAACCTCACATAGTGGTGACACAGATCCTCGAAGAGGGCCGCATCCTGGAATCCAATGCCTCAATATAACAGTACCACCATACCATAGGTATCAGTAACTTAGTGCCACAAGTCTCAATATCCCAGGGGAACCAAGATCCTCAATCAATACACGTGAAGTAGTATAGAAAAGGCTATACTCACTACTGAGGGAAAGTTAGACTCAAGTTCCAACATAAATGGTTATTGATATTACCAAGTGCTAGGGTGTGAAACCTGGCCTAAAACAAGTAGAAAAGGTAGTACTGGGTGACCAACATGTATCCAAGTCTAAAATGAATCAAAAAGTGAATCATGTTATCAATGTTATACATAAAATCCCATTTATTCCCATTTTAGTTAGTCATTATATACGTAAACCATTCTCCAAGGACAATTTTTTTTTAGAATTTTGTGATAATCAGCCCCCAACCCCATATGCACTCTCAAAAGTTGAACCTCACATCTATCACGTTGTATGAATGCAACAACATAGACAATATCTATAGCTAAGCTATACCCTGTCTAGGACAAACTACGCTACATCTAGCAACAAAAGACAATATCTCAAACTCAATGAAAAAACCCTAAAGTCAACCCATGAATTAGCATTCTACTTCTTCCAGAATTACCCTACAAACAATACAAGGTCTAGGGCATCGTATTACACTGAGCGTTGTTAGAGAGAAAGATATAAAGTAGAATTAAAAAAGCATTCAAGGTTCACCGATAGACCTAGTAATACCAACCTGCGGATGCTATTCAATGTAATTACACAAGCTATATACCTAGAGTAAGCCCAAGGAGTGTACCTATCGTCCGACTTATAGTGTTGTCGCTCACAAATATCAGCTTGACCAATACGAACATCCTTAAAAAGCATCAAAACTAGCAAAATATAAATCAACACATAAAGATGAAGCTAATTATATAAATTATACTAAATTCCAGACTAGGCCAAAAATATGACCTAGAACCGGTATTTGGGACCCACTAATTGGATCCAGAAAAAACTTTGCCACGGAGTTCCCGACTTCACCAGGAATGCAGGCTCCATAAATGAGTATAATTTGAGTAAGGGAATGGCCTCAAAACTTTTGGATAAGAAGAGAAATAAGGCGCAAAACTTTACATAATCTACAAGAATTAAGTGGAGGGATTACATACCAACATGAAGATGAAATTTGACCACGAAGAAAAAATCAAGACCAAAGAACCAATTACGATCCAAGACTTAGAAAAAATCCAATAATTTCCAAGAATCAACCTAGGACAACAATGGAGGAAGGTAGATATGGTGGAGTAGAATTTTGAAGTAGAAACCATATCAGAATGCAAGCGGAGCTCGAGATTCCTTGAGGGATTAAAGTACCAAAGATTAATATAATGTTTCTTGGGTTAAATAGGTGTTAGAGAGAGGTTTAGAGAGAGAGTGTGTTGGAAGAAATGAGGGAAATTTTTAGGTGATAAAATATATATGCTGCTAGGTGGTTCCTTTTGTAATCGCGTGGTTAGGCGTCACGTTTGAAGCTAAGGGGCTTTATTCATCGCGGTGGTGAGGCCTGCGAAGGGTAGATGGTCATGATTATGTCAAGAGGTGTCACAATTGTAAAGCATGAAGAGGAATACCATCGTGATCATGGAGGGTAGCATCGTGATCCCAAAGAATTATCACACAAACCTTTGTGATCGCATTACATAGTGTTGCTATTGTGTGAAGAATAGACAGAGGATATAGTAGTTGCTTCCACTGCTGCAAAACCTTGAAACTTTGATCACTCTAAACACCACTAAGAATTGGTTTGGAGTTTGCTAAATGGAAATGAGATAGCACACACCCAAAAAAAATATTTCATACACAACTACATAGTCAAAATCCAGATGTAAGGTCATTCAAAAAAATGTTGACCAAGTAAAAACATAGGCCAAGCATGCCTAAAATCCACAAACCCACTAAAAAACACTAGATGCCTCAGGAGGTGAACTAAAACTTTTCCTAACCCGAACTTGATATTCCATCAGATTTTGATACGATGCTCCGATGATCGAATATTGACAAAAGTCAAACATTTAGATGCCAACAATTATCTCTTCAAATGAGATAAACTTGTACCGAAAGCTTCTAGACCTGGACGAAGGGCCTACTTAGAAGAAAATCCATGTTCTAGAGCTAACAGAACTATCACAATTTGATTTTGAGATAATCTTGAATAATTGCTAACTAAAGTCAATGAATACCTAAATTCAGGCTCTAAAATAGGTAATTCAAGATAACTCTAAACCGAATTACTAGAAAATTGAACTACCGACCCTAGAAGGTCATAAATAACCTAGGAAAACTACTAGAATGCTCTAGAGTGAAAGGAATTATGTAATGCATGGGAATGACTGTAAGGGTCATTACAACACCACTACTAAAAAGGACTTTTGTCCCCAAAAGTTAGAACATAATAGAGGCTAAGGAAGAAAAGTATCCTACAAGGGATGCCAACCCTGTAGCACCTACAAAGACATCCATGACAACTTTATTAACTGAAAAATAATACTAAGAAATTTACCTCTCGTCCATCGAAGAATGGATCCTTTTAGCACCCCATCGTGGGTAGATCACAAATTCCCTCTAAGAAATAAACTAAAATCGAAGTCTAACCATAGTCCTGTAGAATACCCCAAAGATTACAAACAATAATAAGTTGTGTTTCTCGAAGAAAAAACTGAGAAATCCACCCAAAAAAGGTTCAAGAACAAAAAAAAAACTCTATAAGTTTCCAAATCCAAGATTTTCCTCATAACTACTTAACAACCCTACTGCGCATAGTCTAGTCGGCCCATATCCAAGCTATCGAATATACATAATGCTCCCTGAATTTGATTCAAGCTGCACAATATGAATACAAGGTGATTTCTGCTATGCTATCAAACTCTAGGAAGGCTTTAAACTACACCACAATAATCAAAATCTACTTGAAAACTGTAACCAGTCTCGAAATCACTGAGTGAGATGGGCAACCCGACATGGTATCACTACAACATAAATCATGCACCACCGGACTGAATCTTGTATACAACTTCATACAATGTTTGACTACTGCCAGGGAAGGTAACCCGATAGAAGTAAACAAACCTGCCTAAACCAACATTGACAATCCCCAAAGGATCCAATCATTGAGATGCCCGCATCTTTAGAAAAGTCATTCAATAGTCCCAACGCTCTGGAAGCCAACTGTAAGAGCTTATCACTATATAGAAATCTATAGAACTACCACTGTACCCAGATCTCAAATAATAAAGGCAATAGTGCTGCCTAATGCCAACAATCCAATCACTACCATGCAACCTTGATCTACTATCTAAGTCGAGTAATCACCCCATAGGCCAACAAAGAATAACCACCACTGACCATCCTGATAAAAACCTGATCAAAAATCCACCACACACAAGGATACCTTTAATTATAATGTACCATGCTGACTAGCATGTGTGATACCACCAAGCGCTCTATAACACAACCATGATGCATCAAAATGGAACCTCACACTTGATCCATCTTCTAGGGAATAACACCACAATCCAAAATCAAATGAAGATTCTATCTAGATAAATCAATGAAGAACATGTGAAACCCTACTAGTCCTACACAAACTAACACCTCAAATTACTCTGTAAAAAATCCCCTTGACATAACCTAAAGCAAACTGACTCAACTAAACAAAGTGTTGCCGACCCAACTGATGATCAAATCTTTAATGTGAAATAAACCATAATCAGCCTAATTTACTGCAACTAGTGGCTCTAAGCCTAACATAACTGTAATATGATGATTAGCACCTGCGATCTCCTAATAAGTATGCTTGAACACCCAACAGATCCTGATACATGGTAAAACGAACCAACACTACCATGTGATATCAATAAGATGATGCACTTCAACAAAGGAATGTTGTTCCATACCAAACACCCTCAATGAACAAAACTCAAAAGAATGCACCAATCCAAAATCCTGCAACAGAAGAACTCCTTTCCATAAATCATCAAGACACACTACCAATACACAATACCAGTACTAAGAATATAAATGACAACTCTAGTGTGTTTGCAAACTCTGGAACCTATCGTACACACCATACTACTGCTACACTACTCAAGTATACACAGATAACCACAAATAGGGCTCTATATATCAAAACCCTTTTCTGAACTCATATCCCCGAATCAAAAATTTTGAGCATACCACTACTAAACAACTGAAACCACAATAGATCACCAATTATTAAAGTATTATACCCCCATCAACCAACTCAGGAATACACCCCAAATCCACTACTAAAAGAAATCTCCTACCAAGCTATCCCAAATGAATGCATACCACTACTCACGGAAGTCAACAATCATATCTCCAAAGCCTCTCACCATCAAACTTGGAAAAAACCTACCTCAAACAATCGAGGCCTTAGTCAACCTCAGACAAACCAACACAACTGATGATCAGGTGGGAATCTAGGTAGTCATTCAACACACAACTCACTACTCATGCAAACAGGAAGTGAAACAACTATAAAGAACTATTTCTAACACCGTATCAATTCCTAAGCACATCAAAATTACTTCCTAAGTAAAAAGGAAAATTTGATCACTTTGGATATAGAACCCATCCACATGACCAAGGATCTTCCAGATGTGGCTAAGGTAATGGTCTTTCCACAACATCCAAGAACTGCATAGAGAATGGGGATACCTATCCATGCCTTGAAGTGTGACACTACCATCAACCATTTAAACCATCTACCAATGAACTCTCTTAATCCTACAGGTCAAGGTCTAGAGTACTCATCTCATAACAAAACTAGAGCTCCTAGCTACCCGACTGGGTCTGGCATTAGAATCCACTACTAAATAGCTCAGCTACCATATAGAAACAGATATCCACCAATCCATGACTCATAAGTTAATAATACCAGAGTAAGTAGAATAAGTAGATAGGCAAAAGGGATCACCAGAACTAATCAAGTAAAAGCCAAAACCAGCTAACAACAAGGTGGAATCAAACTTGGAATTATTGTCTTCGCAACCTTTTCCTCTTCTATAGATGAAGTAATACTAGGAATAGACTGACCATGACAAACAAGACACTAACTCTGAAAACCTTCCTCACCATACTGAGCATAACTATGAGACTCAACCCTTCTACTTATGAAACCTCTAACAAGGGGTATTACCGATCCAGAAAGACCACGAGCTGACTAGACTAAAGGCTAACCACACATACCGAGGGAACTCTCTACCACAGTAACCAAAACTCCATACTCGTAACACATCCAGCCTTGGGGTAAACCTTAGCATATTGACCAGAGTCACTATACTTAAGGTATAATCCTAACTGTATATGCTGCCAAAAGGGTCCTATCTTACTAGGAAACCTATTATAGCCTGAGCGCCATGAGGAATACCATACGTAATCTACTCAAAACTCTAAATCCTAGGATCTAGTTGAACCTCACTGAATGTCTATGATACCAACAGAACTATATATGGCACTACCATAACTGTATGTAGTGTCGTCTGAACGGACAGCGTTGATTTACACTCTCTGACAAGGTGCTACTAGAACCATACGACTGAGTCAAACCCAGACTATTACATCCATAAGACTCCTGATATAGTCCCTCCATGAACCTAACATGGCCAACAATCTGAGAAAGTGAGTGGCCCACTTCTTTCAAGGATTTACTATTAGGCGAAAGGGAAAAATCAATCTATCGATGAAACTCTGTGAACTATTCCACTCAGTAGCAAAAACTTAACAGTGTGCCCTACTGACTCGTAAAATAAAACCTCATAATTGATGACAAATATCTAACATTTTTGCAAGTGCCTAAACTCGTCCTATGCTTGAGGGACATTCCACATACCAAGGAGCACCCCCACCAGTGGTGTACCACTGATAACCTTGAAACCATAAGTGAAAATATATGTAGAACTGGCTTGGTTGTTAATCTAATTGGCATCGAAGCTAACCCTAGGTCCACTTGGTGCTAAAATTGGACATTTTCTTATAGCTGGTCTGTGGACGGCTATAGTCATATATCCCCTCCAAGAGCTATAATTGGTGAATAGACTCTGGCATGTCCTCTTCCTCGGTATTGGTCCATACCTTGGCCCCTTACATGAGCCTGATCTACCAGTATAGAAGACTCTCCCTTTTTGGTGAAGGCCTTGAATGGAACATTTATCGAAAGAGTGAATATGAATGAAGTGAGATTCAAAGAAACCACTAAGGAGAAGATGCACAATTTATAATCAATAAAGAGGATTCAATTCCAAAGATGCTACTGTAGCCTCCAGAAGATAAGATATGAATGTCGTTAAACCAATCTGCTATACTCTACTTAGACACTTTCTTATGTAACACGACATCAATTAAAAGCTATGCTGTGATACCAAACTGTCATGACCTCATTTCTTAGGTCATAATGACACCCAGTATCCAATTAGTTGGCAAACCAACCCTGTATCCTAGAGTTAAAATCAATGTTTTAGCATAGAAAACTAAGCTAAGCTAGATAGGTAAGGCAACAGTAATGATAGAAAGACAAAATGCTATCGAAAAAATAATATGACATAGTCAATAAAACCCTTCCACGACCTGTTATTAGTGTATACATGAGAACTACAAGGTAGAGAGTATGTATTATACAAAAGTCCAATAAATACATCTGTCTTGGAAGTACCAAAGAGACAAACATAGATTAAAGATAAGCAAGTAACTTTGATCATCTGGAGCTCATGCTACACCTTTGAAATCAGATAGCCGGCAAGATTGGGTGGTGCCCTTCACGATTGAGTGTTAAGGCTTCGTAAACATGAAGTTGAGGTCTTTTGTCATAGTGATTGCGGTGATAAGGGTCACGATTACTAAGAATACTGGGGTGGATGGTCGTAGCCTCATCTAGAGGCGTCTCAATCACGAAGCATGAAGAGGAAGACAATTGAAATTTCAGAAGTTATCATCATGATCACAATGAAATATTACATAGACCTTCACGATCATGTGGCACAGTTCTGCGATCGCGAATAATATAGGGAGGATGCACTAACAACTACAACTACTACAAAATATAGTAATTTTTAAAGGCTTTGAACACCACTTAGAATTGGTTTGGAGGATGCTAAATGAAAAATAACATTATGGACTCAATGGTGTAGTCAAAATATAGATACGAGGTCATTTCAGAGAAATGTTGACCAAGTCAACCTTAGGTCATGGATGCTTAAAATACACAAAACCATTTGAAATCACACTAGATGCCTCAGAATATGAAACAAAAATCTTCCTAACCTAAACTAGGCATTCTAAAGCTGATGGCATGGTAGGATATTTGTTATGATGCTTCGATTCTTAATTGCCAACAAAATTCAAACATTAAGCTTTCGACCAACTATTATCTTTACAAATGAGAAAAACCACACTAAAAGCTCCTGGACCCACACCAAGGTTCTATTAGACTAAAATCTATATTTGGTGCTAAAGGAACTTTTGGAATTTGATTCCAAGATTATATTGAAAGAATGTTGACCAAAATGAATGAGTATCTAAATTTAGGATCTAAAATAGGCAATTCAATATAACTCTCAATTGAAATTCCATGGAACTGAACTACAAACACCAAAAGGTCATAAATGACCTAGGAAAACTACTGGAATTCTATAGATTTCAAGTAAATAAAATGCATGGGAATGACCATAAGGGTTATTACAATAGGAAAGTCCTTCCATGGGTATTCTGCCTTCGAGACCTACGAGTACCAGAGGGAAGCATACACCATTATAATTCATACTTAAGATTTATATTCATATTTATGTTTACTTCCTATACATGCTTTCTTGTTTTTACCTTCTAGTTGTACGGGTAGCCAGTCAATGAGCCTTACTTATTTGTATCTCTCAGTATTATAGGTTTGCATGGAGACTCTATTTTACTTATTAATGTTTTTTTCACTGTTATATTATAATTAATGGCTTCCTACCATGACTCCTTTAGTGATATACTTATTGTTATTGGCTATCCCTCCCTCTTTATTTTACATGAGATTAAGGGAAAACCGCCATATATATTATGTAGTTGTTTCTTGATAGAAGAGCATGGATTTAAGTATGTTCTCTCCATGTTTTACTTGAACCTTCCTTGTTGGGGGATAGATATTTAAGCTATATATTTGTCTTATCCTATTAGCTAGCCATATTACATGCTCTATTATTGGTTTCTGTTACTTGTATACTCTATCTATTTATTTATTGCTATTATTTATTATATTTCCCCAGTCAGCCTAGCCTGGTGGGTAAAGTTGTTTTAGTACTTAACTACACCTGCATCTATTTGGTGCAATTCCTAGTATGAGTTGTCAGTGTGAATCTGTATCGAGCCTTGTTCAGTTGATGAGGTAAAGGACTACTCCTAGACATTGTATTTCTATTTCAGACTTTATACTCTGGTTTTAGTGGCCCGTGTACTTGGATATTAGTTTTTTGAATTATTTGACTAGTTATAGGCTTTTGCTTATCCCTGTCATTACATCTTATCTTTCATACTTAAGTAATTATTTTTCTTATGTAATTATTGTATGGTTCTCCTATAGTGGGATGTATATTCCCCAATGAGATTATCGGATTGTAACAAATTAGTATCAGAGCAACAGGTTTATTGATATCCTCAGCATTTAAGCCACTAACTAGTAGAGTCTTGCAAATCAAATGCAGAGATATCCGCTTCTTATCTTTGAGAGGCTACAAGGATATCTTTAGGAAATTTTCCTCTTTTCACATCTATATTGAGCATGTATCATAGCTTGTTTTTAAGAAACTCATTATTCTTATTCATTCTCCTATAGATTCCATGTACATAATCATCGATAGCAGCACGAGATGATGCACCTATTTTACCTCTATTAAGAGCATCATCCAGGAGTCGTAAGGTCTAAAGTCAAGAACATGTCCATGTTATTACTCCACTTAGAGCTGCTTCACTAGTCAGACCTGCGGGGATTGAAACTGAGCAAGTATTGATTTAGCATCCACTAGATGTACATGGATATGTGTTATTCTCTCCTATGCCTGCATCAATCCCAACCTTGATCCCCAAGATGAGAGGATTTTTATGCATTTTTTGGGTATGTCAGGACAACCAATAGTTGGGTTGCAGACTTCGGCCCTAATTTCCTCAATTGAGTTACATATCCAACACTGAGTACTCATGGTTTAGGATTAACTCTGTTACTTATTGTTTATGGATTTGGTGTTCCACTATCAGTCTCAACTCATCCAATGTCGGTTGTCCCATCTTCAACACTAGTAGTGCCTGCTACATCAATGGTTCATCCTATTACATTTCACTTGACTATGTATGACTAGGATTAGGAGGAGTTGGGAAGATTTTTGAGAATGTGTCCCCCTATATTCTATGGATTATTAGCTAAGGACCCGAGGGATTTTATTGATAGATACCAAGAAAGGTTGCACAACCTCGATTTGCTTGATTCTCATGGTGTTGACTACATAATTTATCAGATGGATAGTCTCGCCAAGGAATGGTAGAGATTTTATTGTTCTTATAGGTCAGCTAACTCTACTCTTATTACTTGAACCTTATTTCGTGATGCTTTTCTTGGGATTTAAATCCCTCATAGTGAGGCTTGAGTAGGGTTCTATGTTTATCTCTAAGAATGAGGCATCGTTTTACATATTTTCTACCGATGGTCCTAGCTATATCTCAACTGAGATAGAGAGAGTATGTCGTTTTGTTCATGGATTGGACCCGGATTTTCATTAGTCTTCCAAGGTTATTGTTGCTACTGGATCATCTTGGTAGACTATTTTGGACATTGCTCGTACTACAGAGGTTTTGTCTTATTGTATGAGAGTTATAGATTATAAGAGGCCACGTCGTCAGGTTCACTTTAGTGTATTAAGGAACAGTATGCGAGAATATGGTTCATGGAATATGACCCCATCTCATCATGTTCAATAGGTACAGTATGGTTATCCTATTCAGAATTATCTTCAGGCTTCTAGTAGTGGATTACAGTGTAATGAGGATCAGACTTCAAGAAAGATAAAAGAGGGGTTCATCGGCTGTGTGGCTCTTTTGGTTCTTCATATTCATGTCGTTAGTTGAGGATGGTTTTTCCATGTTAATTTGTGGTTCTATGGGCCATTTGTCCAAAGATCATCCCCAGACTAGTCATGTTCAGGATGTAGCTTAGCCTCTTGTCATACTTAACTATTATTCTAGCACAGCCTAGTTAGAGTTACGCTACCTCAGGGTAGGGGTGGTGGTTCTCCTGGCCATGGTTCTCCTTATCATTATAGAGGCTATAGTCATGAAAAAGGTCGTCTTTGTGGTTGCCTTCATTTTTATGCTGTGCTAGGTAGACCCTAGGCATATCCCTTCGATATTTTTATGACAAGTACCTTTTCTGTGTGTTATCAACTAGCTTTGGCTTTGTTTTATTCAGGCTCTACTTGATCCTATAAGCCATCTTAATATGATCTGTTGAGTATGGTTGGTAAACTCTTTCCTATGCCGTTGTATGTCTCCACCATAATAGGTGATTCTTTAGTAGTGGATCGTGTTCTGAGATCCTGCTCTGTGACTATTATGGATATTTTGACTTGGGCTAATTTGATATTGGTAGATATGATTGATTTTGATGTGATACTAGGTATGGATTGGTTTTCCCTTCATAGAGAGTCTATGGATTGTTATGCCAAGACCGTGAACTTAGCTATGCCCGGTATACCCCTAGTCGTATGGCAGGTTTCAGTTAGTCGCACACCAATAGGGATTATTTCTTGTATCCAGGCTGGTCTCTTAGTATCTCATAGTTGTTTGGCATACCTTTCATATGTTAGAGATATTAGTGTTGAGTTTGCGACTCCTAAGCCAGTACTTGTTATAAGTAAGTATCTTGATGTTTTTACGACTGACATCCTTGACCTACCACCTGAGCAAGAATTTGATATTTGCATGAGTTAGAGCCAAACACTAGGACCATTTCTATTGCTCCTTATTGCATGGTACCTTCCAAGTTGAGAGTGCTCAAGCTCATCGTCAAGATTTGTTAGATAAGTGACATATTTGGCCTAGTGTATCACCTCGGTGTGATCCTATCATATTTGTAAAGAAGAAGGATTGGTATATGTGTACGTGTATCAATGTTACTACTAAAACACGAAAAAATTGAAATGCACCTTAAAGGTGTTTCCATGAATAATAAGTATACCATGCCTCGTATTGATAACTTGTTTGACTAGCTTTAGGGTTACACTATATTTTCTTTGATCGATTTGAGGTTAGGTTACCATCAACTACATATTCGGACTAAGCATATCCCAACGATAGTGTTTAAGACTCGATATGGACATTATGAGTTCTTTTTAATGTCTTTTGGTTTGACTAATGCACCTGCAACCTAAATAGATTTGATGAACCTCATGTTTCGAACATATCTTGAATCTTTTGTCATTATGTTCATCAATGACATCTTGAGGTATTCTCAGAGTAGGGAGAATCGTCCATGTTATTTGAGGATTGTTTTTTAGACTATGAGATATCATCGATATTTTTTTCTAAGTTCTCAAAGTGTGAGTTTTGGTTTGAGTCTGTTGCATTCCTTTGATATGTGGTGTCCACAGAGGGTATTAATTTGGATTCGACTAAGATTACATTTATTTGTGATTGTCCTAGACCAATTAATCCTATTGAGGTGTACAACTTTCTTAGGCTTGCTGGATATTATCATCATTTTATTGAGGGATTATCTTTCATGGAAGAGTTGTTGACTAGAAATTATGGTCCTTTATAGTGGTATGATGAGTGTGAGACATCCTTTCATAGGCTTAAGACTATATTGACTTCTGCTCATGTGTTGACACTACCAGTTGAGGGTCAGAGTTTCTCAATATATTATTATGCTTCCAAAATTGGTTTGGATTGTGTTTTGATGCAGCAGGGCCATGTGATTTCTTATCCTTCTAGACAACTTAAGGTTCATGAGTGTAACTACCCTACCCATGACTTAGAGTTGGCTGTGATAGTTTTTGCACTCAAAATTTGGCACCACTATCTTTATGGGGTTTATTTTAAGATCTTTATCGATCATCGTAACCTTCGGTATTTTATGAGTCAGAGGGAGCTTAATCCTCACTAGGGCAGGTGAATCGAGTTGCTAAAGGACTATGATATTTATATCTTGTATAATCCGGGTAAGGAAAATGTAGTAACGGATGCCTTAAGATGGAAGGCGATGAGTATGAGGAGTTTCGTGGCCTTGTCTAAGAGGCCATTAGCTTTGGATGTTCATTCTTTGGCCAATCACTTGGAAAGATTGAATTTGCTTATTTAGGCCATATTTTTGTTGGTATTGAGGCCCGTTCTACTTTGATTCACCAGATCCAACAATGTCAATTTAAGGATCAAACTTTGATTAATATTCGTGATCATTTGTTGAGTGCTGAGCCTCATAAGGCTTTATTGGGCCCAGGTGGTATTTTGAAGTTTACGATTTGGATATGTTTACTCAGTGTTGATTATTGGATCCAGATGATTCTTTGTGAGGCCTATAGTTCCCTTTATTTTATCCATTCTAGTTGGACTAATATTTATAGAGTTTTGAGGATGATTTATTAGTGGTATGGTATGAAGATAGATATTTCTGAGTTTGTTTTTAGGTGGTTGAACTATCAGTAGGTCAAGTTTGTAAACTAAGGGCCTGGTAAATTGATGTAGAAGCTCCTCATTCCCGGTGGAAGTGGTATTGGATTACTATAGACTTTAATTCAGGCTTTTATCATACTTCTAGCATGAACAAATCAATTTGGGTCATTTTGACAGGTTGACTAAGTCTGTACACTTCATTCCGGTTCATACGAATTATAGTGCAGAGAAGTTAGCTTCTATATATCTCTAGCATGTGGTTTGGTATTATGGCATATTCGTTTCTATTATATCTAACCATGGTACCCATTTTACCTCTTAGTTTTTAGAGAGAATTTCAATGTAGTATGGGTACCGAGGTCAATCTTAGAACAACGTTTCATCCCTAGACAAATGGTCAGTCCAAAAGGGCAATTCAGGTCCTAGAGGACATGTTGAGAGCCTGTTCCTTGATTTTGGTGGTGTGTGGGATCCATATTTTTCTTTGGTAGAGTTTTCTTATAACAAAAATTACCATTCGAGTATTTAGATGGCTCCATTTAATGCTCTATATGGTAGGTGGTGTCGTTCTTTATTGGTTAGTTTGATGGATCTGAGTTTAGAATGTTGAATACTGATCCTCATTGAGATGCCTTGGATATGGTTCGATTGATTTAGGATAGGCTTTGGACTTCCAAAATTAGGCAAGAAAGTAATTCAGACCACTATCGTGGTGCCTTAGAGTATAATAGTAATGATAAAGTCTTCTTGTTTGTGTCTCCCATGAAGGGAGTGATGAGGTTTGGTAGGAGGGGCATGCTTAATCCCCGAAATATTATCCCATTTGAGATTCTTGATCGGACTGGCAGTGTTTCTTATAAGCTAGCCTTGCCTCATATGTTTTTAGTTATGCATCCAGTGTTTCGTGTTTCAATTTTGATATGGTATGTTCCTTATGATTCATATATTCTTCAGTATGATTCAGTTCAGGTTGAAGAATTGGTTTTGGATAGGGAGGTGATAAGGTTGAGATCTCGTGATATTCTGATGGTTAAAGTGCAATGGAGACATCGTCCATCATAGAGGCTACTTGGAGATCGAGAGTGAGTTTAGGTCTCAGTATCCGCATCTATTCGAGCCTTCAGGTATTGCCTTGTTTCCACTTTCAGTGACAATATTCCTTTTTAGTTGTGGATGCTGTAATGACCCTTCCGATAATTTTTAAGATTTTGTATTTTCTTGCATTCTAGAGCTTTCTTGTAGTAGCCCTAAGTCATTCGTGACTTATCGGAACTGGTGGTTTGGTTGTTGGATCGTTTATTTGATTATTATCTATTTCCTGTTTTAGAGCCTTTAGTATTGAAATCATTAACTTTAGTCAACATTCTATGAAAAAAACTCAAAATTGATTTTGGATAGTTCTGTTAGCTCCAGAACATTGATTTCGGTCTAGATGGACTCTTGTTTTAAGTATCGGAGCTTTGGTTTTGAGTTTGTGTGAATATGCGTATTTTTGTGCTTTATGTTTCCTAGGTGCAACTTGGGCATTCATATTTTGATCGAAGCCTCGAATTGAAAATCTGACTACTCCATTATCTCAGAAATATCGAGTTTGGATTTGGTGAGTTATTTGTTCGGGTTCTAGACCAACAGATATCATTTTCTGAGATGGATCTTTTTCCATCTATTAACCTTAACAAAGAGTGGAATATAGATGGTATGTAAGTAATATAGATAGTAAAGTGATAATAACATATAAGTAATATGGAAGAAATTAATTTCAGACAGATTCAGTTTCCCAGATTGGATCCCCCGCAGTTTACTAGAGTTTTCGAGGAGAGTTCTAATGATTTTATATCAGAGTGTGAGGAAAGGTTGAGGAACCTTAGCTCTTTAGAGTCCCATAGGGTCGGCTACACCACCTATCATATGCGCGGTGCGACAAAGTAGTGGTGAAGTGCTTTGATGATTTGCAAGCCAGCAGGGTCGCCTCACCTAACTTGAGTAGAATTCTACAAGCTATTTATGATGAAGTTTATGTCCCAAGTTGAGCGTGATAGGTTAAAAGAGGACTTTAGACTTCTTGATCAGGGCTCGATGTCAGTTTCTAAGTACAATGCTCATTTTCATTAGCTATTAATATATGGTGTTGAGTTCATGACTACTGAGACAGAGAGGGTCCGAAGGTTTGCTTATAGATCGAGTGATAAACTCTGTAAGGCAAATACACTGTTGGTTTCAGATGGTTTCTAATTTTAATTTGTTGTTGATCATGCTAATTCGGTGGAGTCCCTCTTTTGCCAATCTCGTTAGCCTAACAAGAAGGGGTAGAGACAGTAGAAGGTTACATTAGGTCCCATTTTAGGGATCAGTTTTAGTCGTAGTCCTTTTAGGTCCAATCTTATAGGCCGATACAAGCATCGCTCTAGGTTTAAGGCTAAGATCTCAGGGTTTCAATGCACCACCTTCATGACATTATTCTCATGGTTCTGGTCTTCAAGATGGGATGGCTTGCCAGGTACAGGTTGGGGTTTTCACAAGTGCTAGCTATTAGGTCCATGTTTGAGTGTGGGATCATTGTTCACTATGCTAGAGAGTTCCCTAAGAATGGTATACTTCAGACCTTTCCTCATCTTGTTTAGCCTCTATGATCGGTGCCGTCGTCAGCAATTGGTGGTGCATAGGTGGTTGTTCCTATGGTAGAGGCTGATGAGGTACAGATGGTGGTTGTGGTAGTTGTCTGTTCGATTGCAGTCTCTAATTCTATGTTGTACTTGGTAGACCTGGGGTAGAGGCCTTAGATGTTGTGATAACGTGTACGACTTCTATTTGTTCTAGATCAGTCTCAACCTTATTTAGTCTTTGTTCTTCTATTTCCTCCTACTTTTCACCTTTCTTGGAGGGTTAGTTAGTAAGTTGTTATTTGTTTCTATATTTTTTTCTAACCAGTAGGAGATTCTTTAGTAGTAGATCAGGTATTGAGCTCATGTTTGGTTTCAGTTTGTAGATTAGATACTTGGGTTAATCTATTGTTGTTAGACATTGTAGACTTTGACATTATTAATGGGCATGGAATGGTTATCCCCTCATTGAATGATTTTTCATTTCTATGCCAAGTGTGTTACCATAGCCATGCCTTATGTATCTTTGATGTGTGGCAGGCTTAAATTCAACGCACACCGACAAAGATCATCTCCTACCTTCAAACTTGGAGATTGGTGGTGAGAGGATATCTATATTATTTATCTTACATTATGATGTTTGAGTCAACACTCCTACTCCCAAGAATGTGCCTTTATTATTTTTTAGATTCGGGATGTGTTCCCAAATGACCTACCTAGACTTCCACTCGAAGGGTACATTGACTTTTCCATTGAGTTAGAGCTCGATACCAGTCCCATTTTAGTAACCCCTTAATGGATGGATCCTTTAGAGTTGAGAAAGCTAAAGGGGTTTGTTCGTCCGAGTGTTTCTCTATAGAGTGTGCCTGTGTTGTTTATTGAGAAGAAGGATAGTACAATGTGGATTCTTATAGACCATTTGAAGCTAAATAATGTCACAATTAAGAACATATATCCAACGCCAAGATTAATGAACTATTTGATCAACTTTAAGGTGCAACAGTGCTTTATAAGATAGAGTTTAGGTCGGATACCACCAGTTGAGGACTAAGGAATAGGACATCTCGAAGACACGTTCAGGAATCTTTACAGACTTTATAAGTTTATGGTCATATAATTAAGGCTGAATAATTCAAAAGTAGTTTTTTAGGACATGATGCACAGGGTTATCAAACCTTACTTTGGTTCATTCATTATATTCTTCATCGATAAAATCTTTGTTGACTTAAGGAGTAGGGCAGAGCATGAAACATTTTAGATTGATACTCCTAACTGGTGAGAAATTCAATTTTATACCAAGTACTTTGAGTTTTGGTTGGAATCATTAGAATTCCTAGGAAAAATAGTTTCTAAGAATTTTATTATTATTGACCCAAAATGATTCAGGAAGTGCGTGATTAGATGAGACTAACGTCTCTTTCTAATGTCTAGAGCTTTAAAAGGTTAGAAGGGTACTACAAAAGATTTGTTGAGGGGTTTCCATAGATTTTTGACGCGTTGAATAGGATGACTATGAAGTATATTCCTTCGAGGATTATGAGTCGAGATTTTTTTTAAGGCTCAAGGAGTTGTTAACCTTAGCGCCGGTGTTGAATTTTCCAGTTGAGAGCCAAATATTTTTTGTATACTGTGATTCCTCAAATGTTGGTTTGGGATGTGTTTTGATAAAACAGGGCCTAGTTATTTCATATGCAGCGAGGAAGTTGGAGCTTTATGAGTGTAACTATCCCTTTCATGACTTGTGGTTGGAAGCGTAGGTATTTGTGCTCAATATCTGGACGAACTACCTACATGGAGTTTCGTGAAAGATACATACTAACCATCATAGCCTTTAGTAAATTATGAGCTAGAGGGAGTTGAATACCTGGCAGTGGAGGTGGACAGAGCTACTAAAGTACTACAATATTTCCAGTTTATAAAATCCGAGAAAGGAAAATGTGGTAGCAGATGCCTTGAGCTGAAAGGTAGTATGTAGCGGTAGCTCCACGGCCTTATCAGTTTCATAGAGATAATTTCCCTTAGACATCCAATCTTTTGCTAACCAATTAGTTAGGTTTTATTTGACGGACTCTAGGAGGGTCCTTGATTGTATTGAGGCTCTGTCATTGTTGTTAGATCAGATTCAATCGTGATTGTTTGAGGATTAGCACTTGGTTTCCCTTCTCGATTAGGTTTTAGCCGATGAGTTCTGCATGGATTCTATTTATTCATATGGGGTTCTACGGTATATTAGTCAGATTTATGTGACATGGTTTGATGGTTTGGTTAAGTTCATATTGCATGAGGCTCAAAGATCTAGGTATTCCATTAATCCGATCATAGCTAAAATGTACCTACATCAGTTGTATTAGTGGATTGGGTAAAAAGGGATATTACAGAGCCTATTTCGTGGTGTTTGAATGACTCGTTAGGTTAAGTTTGATTATCGGAGGACTAGTAGGTTGATGCAAAGGCTCTCTATTCCGACTTGGAAGTGGGAGAGGGTGATTATAGACTTCATTACATGTTTTCCGTATAGAAGTAGAGGTCATGACACCATCTAGGTCATTGTTTATAGGCTAACTAAGTCATCACACTTCATACCTACTCATGCTTCATACAGTGTAGAGTGGTTGGCTCATATCTACATTCAGGAGGTGGTTTGACTACATGGAGTTACTATTTCTATTATTTCAATTCAAGGCACGAGTTTTCCTCATATTTATTAAGGACTATTCAGTAAGGCATGGGTAGTAAGGTTTAGTTGAGTACAGTGTTTTACCCTGATAAGTGATGAATTTACTATTTATTTACATCTAATTTATCATTAATTTGAGGTCATATTCATTAATATGTTGTCTCTTTTGGCGTAAATTGGTATTTTGTAGGTGAAAAGTGATGGAAATGGAAAATAAATGCAAAAAGACCAAAAGAATGATGAAACAGTGGAAGAACCAAATTAAAGTGAGCTATGATCTTAGGCAGTTATGCATGCCGTAGAGCCGCCTAATTCCTATATTTTGGATTTATTTTTTTAGGATATTTATATGATTTTTGAGTGCCTTATGTGTAAATACACGTAAAGCATCGCTAACCAATGTGATTAGCAATTTACAGGTTTTTGGAAAATTTGAGGATGGTAGCACCAGGCTGTAGGGTTAGGCTTGCATACAAGAGGGTTGTATACACCATCATGACCTGAGATTTTAGGTCGTGGCATAGTAGTAGAGTCCTGCGGATCGGTGCGTAGATGTCAGCATTTGATCTTCGGGGGGCTATGAGGTACCTTAGGAAACACTACCCCTTTGAAATCCTAGTGTGCATTGTTATTCGTACTCATTTCAAACTTACCTTGACCTCATTCCTTTGCAAATGGTCCATACCAAAGGATCTTCGGTAGATCGGGACCCTCCCCCAGTGAGCCATGAAGGGGTGGGGGAGGATGCTTCACCAATTTCTACTGCCCCAGCTACTTCTTAGCATCGGGTACCCTCCATGCCACCGTCATATTCTTTCAGCCACCACCCGTTGCGCTTAGAGACTTATTGTGGTAGATGCTCTAGATGTTAGATGGTGCAGCGATAGATAGGCTACAGTCATCTGCTCAGGGAGAGACACAGGGTATACCGCCTCCCTGAGTTGTAGCTCCAGCACTAGTACTAGTAGTACCATGGTTGCACCACATCAGACTACTGCCACCGCTCCTGCACCAACATTAGCTCCTATTATTCCCAAATTTGTGGTACGGAAGATGTTAGACTATTTCCCGTGTGTTTCCCCCGTCATGTTTTCAGGAGCACAGGTGAAAGACCCTCATGAGTTTGTTACTATTTGTAATGAACTCTTTCAGACTTTAGAGCTCCTAGATTGAAATGAATAGACTTCAGATCCTATCTACTTGAGGGTGCCTCCAGTCAGTGATGGAGGACATTTTGGGATCGTAAACCCCCAGGGTCAACTCCACCTAGTTGGGGGCAGTTCAAAGAGGAATTTCTAGCCTGTTATGTTCCTCAGAGAGTCCGTAAGGCATCACAGGCATAGTATAAGGTATTAAGACATGTTTTGATGACTGTCCCAAAGTATGAGGCTCGATTTATTAATTTA
>JBDJHY010263889.1:0-10463 GCA_039654485.1 Withania somnifera
GGATTTATCTAAAGAGGTCCATAGGCTTGCACACCTTGGTGTTAGATTGATTAGTACAGGTGATGGTAGTATGCTTGGTCAAAATGCTTCTGAGTCATCTCTTGTTGTTGAGGTGAAGGAGAAGAAAAAGAGTGATCTAATTCTAGTTAAGCTGAAAGATACGTCCATAAACATAAGGTTCAGGTTTTCTCCAAAGAGGGAGATGGGGTCCTCATTATCCAGATTGCTTGTGTGTTATAGAAATTGATGGTTTGAGAAAGAGGATTATGTCATAGGCTCATAGTTCTCGGTACTTTGTTCATCCTAGTGTTACTAAGATGTATAGAGACATGAGAGAGGTGTATTTGTAGGAAGGTATGAAGAATGAAATAGCAAAGTTTGTAGCTAGGTGTCCTAATTATCATCAAATGAAGGTAGAGCATCAGAGACCAGCAGGTGAGATGACATAGTTTAAGATTCCGACTTGGAAGTAAGAGGTGATTAATATGTATTTTGTCACCAATTTACCATTAGACCAGAGGTATGATTCCATATGGGTTATAGTAGATCGGATGACTAAGTCTTCTTACTTTCTATCTATTCACACCAGTTATTCATTAGAGTAGTATGGTAGGATCTATTTAAGTGAGATTGTTTGTATACATGGTGTACCTTTGTCTATTATATCAAATCGTGGTTCGTAGTTTACATATCACTTTTGAAGATCATTTCAGAAGGGTCTTGGTACCCAATTTCAGTTAAGTACAATTTTTTATCCGCAGATAGATGGCCGGATGAGAGGACTATTCAGACTTTGGAGGATATCTTGAGGGTGTGTGCAATCAATTTTAAGGGTAAGTGGGTTAAATACCTACCTTTGATTGAGTTTGAATAATAAAATAGCTATCACTCGAGTATTCGGATGGCTTCATTTGAAGCATTATATGGGAGACATTGTAGATCTCTGATTGGTTTGTTGGTTCGAGGTTGGTGAGGCAGCTGTTATAGGTCCAGAGTTTTCTCTTGATGCGATAAATAAAGTTCATACTATTCGATAGAGGTTGGGGACATCCCAAAGTAGGAAAGCATCCTATGAAGATATGCGTAGGAGAGAGTTAGAATTTGTTATTGGCAATTGGGTGTTTCTGAAGGTGTCTCCTATGAAGGGAATTATGAGATTTGGAAAAAAGGGTAAGTTGATTCTAAGGTATATCAGGACTTATTAGATTGTAAAGAGTGTACGCAAGGTTTCCTATCGGTTAAATCTTCCATCAGAGCTAGCAGTGGTTCACTCTATGTTTCATGTATCTTTACTAAGGAAATTTATGAGTGATCCTTGTTTAATAGTTCTAGTTAAGGATATCGAGCATTTATGATAGTTAGACCTATGAGGACGTCCCCTTTAAAATTCTTTATAGGTAAGTTCCTAAGTTGAGAAACAAATACATAGCGTCAGTTAAGGTTATCTGGAGGAACCAAGCAGTTGAGGGAGATACATAGTTGGTAGAGGCCGACATGAAGAGTAGATACATGCATTTGTCCACTTCTAGTTTCATTCCTTCTTGATGAAATACCCTCTCTACTCAACTTGTTTTATATTTAGTTTATGAGCTCGCAGTATTGCATGACTACATTGAGTGTATTCATGCATGAGTTGAGTAAAGTATCTATTTTGAGTTGAAATAGTAGTACATGAGTCCCTATTTATTCATTTATGTGCTATGTGACTAGTTTTTATACTGAGGTCAGTTGTTGTATTTTTCATGTTTATCAGTTGAATTAGTAGCATATTCAAATTCATTTTGACTAAATAAAGTCATTGAATATTATTCTTATGTATGGTTTAGTAAGTTGGTCAGTTTCAGCAGTTGAGTTCCCTCTATTGTAGCTATAGCCTTCATTCAGGGACGAATGTTCTTAAAAGAAGACAATGAAACACCTTGAATCTTGTTCTTGGTCATAATACCCAAACTAAGTATGTTATGAATGCTTGAAGTGATTTGAGGTCATAAAAAACTTTTATCACAAAGTTGAGTTGAAATCTTTTTCAAAAAGCTTAGCTTTGAGGTTACTTCGTGCTTGTGTCAAATTTAAACGATATTATATTTTGATGTATAATGAGTAAGATAACCTATGAAATATCTAAAGAAATTTCTTTGAGTATAGTTTCCAACTCAAGACCTCATATAATTTGGAGTGCGAAGTAAAGTTTATGGCCATTTTACTAAAATTTGTCCAACAGCTAAATCATAGTACGACCCATGGACTCCAACAGTATGACTCGTGGTGTGCAGAGTATGAATTGTGGTAGAAGTCGTACTATTGAACCAACATCTTGAAATTTCACTGTTAAGGGTCCACAAGACCCAACCACTACCCGTACACATCAAGATCACAACCCATACTGTCAAATCATGATATGGAAGCCAAAAAGCCAAATTTTTTGTTAATTAATTACGAAAACCATACAAAGAGCGCTGGAGTTGAGGTCCAAGACTCGTGGACCTATATTGTGGTGCCAAGGTGTAGTTTCTAGTGAGTTGAGATCACCACCGCGACTCTTGCAGATGCACTTCATGAACACGAAATATGGAGTGCTTCCGTGAAAATTTCTAGTTTGTTTAGTGAAGGTTATTTTTGGTATTTCCTTTGACTTTTTAGGATAAATCCATAACATTTTGGCATTTAAAAATAATAATATAAATACCCTAGATACTTAATTCATAAATATTTTAGCTAAATTAAATCAAAGCTAAGGTTTTTCTTCCAACTTCTCCATAGAGGCAAGAACTAGGGATTATCAAAGAGACTCCATTATAATAGCTTGATAGTTAATTTTTTACCATCAAATTGCTTCTAATCAGGTATGTGGGATTATAATAAGGATTTCTTTCACCCTTTTTCCAAAAATCCTTTTTTAAATAAGGTTTTGAAGATGTTTAAGCATACTCGGGTTCTTATTTAATTCTATAAACTATGATTGCCTGAAGTAATGATTCAATTAATGTTTTTTGAGTTAGAATTATGATGTTTTCATAATGATTATTTAATTATGAAAGTCCTCATGAGTTAGGATATTCTTATAATTGAAGTAAAAGAAGTAACAAAGGTTTGAGGTAAGAATTGATGATTGTTTTAAAGTTTTATTCTTAAAACATGATATGAGGGTTGAAGTGTCATAATTACTTGACTTTAACATAATTTGAGTATGAAAAAGATGCATGTCTAAATTGACTAATAAAAGTAAACTGAGAGTTTTTATGATGATTTTAGTTTTATTTATAAGTTGAGACTAACATTGACTATAAAATGTCAAATTGAGATTTTGATGAAGAATGTTAACCAACCATGGTTTTAAAAGATGATTTGGGCCAGTTTGTTCCATTAAGGGTGTTCCACTATTCTAGATTATTGATGTTATAGTTTGAATTATGGTTCCATTGATGGTGTAACATTAAGTCAAGAGTGTTGAGTATTGAAGTAAAATTTAATAAAAAGGAGTATTAGCACTGAGGGTGGGCATTGAGGTTCCCAACACCCATTACCTAGCGTAGCCAGCGTAGGGCATTGAGGTTCCGAACTTCTCCATGTATCGCTCAGTTTTACCTAGAGTATCTAGTTTGATCCACTAGAAAGAGTGTCTCATCCTGTGGTGGGATGTGAGAGCCAGGTTAATATGTGGACTTCATCATTTTAAGCCTTGAGGTATGTTGGTTATAAAAACTCCCAAAGAGAAGATAAAATTAATTTCTTTTAAAGAATGAAAGTGAAAGTTCTTTTTTAACTAAGTCTTTATCATTTTTTAAAAACTAATGAGTGAAGGTATTTTAGTTGAGTTTACTTGATAGATTTTTAACTTTTTTCATTATAAACTGCTAAATTGCTTATTTGAGTTAGATATGAAGTTGATATATACTGATCATGCATTGCATAGTACTTATCATTATACTATAAAGCCTATTTTATACCTACTCACGTACTCAGTACATGTTTATATGATGATTCTACTCTTGCTGATGTGTTAACTCCTACGCAGATACTACCAACCATATGGACATTCGAGGTTGACATTACTTGAATTCGCAAAAGTTTATAAGATTGGTGAGTCCTCACTTGATTCGAGGGAAAGCTATGGAGTATATATTTTGTTGATCTAGAGCTTGACTTTAGCTTTATTATTTATAATTTCATTTGTTAGAGTCTAGCTAGTACACTCTTGTGCTAGCAGTCCGTTATTTAGCTAGTAGAGGCTTTCAGAGTGAGATGTATGGTTTGAGACTTGAGTTTATCTATTATTTATTAGAGAATATTTATTGATTATTGTGAGGATCCCATTACACTTCTATTATTTTTTGATATTTCTTCTAATGAATGATGTGAATAGAGCTACGCATGATCCAAGTGGTTATTTTGAGGCTACAAGGGCAACCTATTGGCTAAGGATGTTGGTTATGCCCCTCCGGGGCTTGACAAAAATATTTCAAAGAGACCTTTATAACATCCAAAAAAGTGGTAAAACAGAATCTCCCTAAATAGGAACACTAAAAATTTCTTGATAAAAGTTCCGCGAGTCACTTCACAACTTGTGATTTCTAATACTTGAGTCGTGTAACAGACTTATTGTCACGATCAGATTTATCAAATTATAATGGCACCTACTATCCCACCAGTATAAGGGATACCATCAAACAATAATGGAATGCATAAGTACAATTACAAGGTATAAAGGGAAAGGGATATGACAAAAATAGCAGAATATAATAACAGAATCAATAAACTATCAAAACTCAAATGTCACTGAAAGTACCAAAGAGACAACTCCTATCCAAAGAGAGAGAAGGGACAACTGGATGTCAAGCTCACCCTATATCTTTGAAAGTAACAGCTAGTAAGTACTAACAACAATCCATAAATGAACTTCAGGTGCTAATACTTGGACCTACACCATCGAAATAGTTGTAGCATGAGTACAAGTTGCCGAAGCAACCCATGCCCAGTAGGCTTCGAAGCCCACTAGGCATATAACAATCATAAAAGTAGAAAATAACGAAATACAAGAAAATAATGTTACGGATGCAAATGATATAACATGAAATCTAGCTACTCATATAGGATGAAAGTAAACAAATATACATGTGTTCGCTAGCTAAAACATCAGAACAGGATCTCAGGACAAAGAAGAGAATGTACCTGGAATCCTTGCAATGATATATATAAACAACAATAATAGGTACTCAAGGAGATGGATATGTAGATAATGAGGGAACATGAACAGTATACAGGTAAACTCAAAGTAAGAAAGAAAGGTATAATCAAATGATACCTCACACAAATGTCTCATACAACAAGATAGTTTCATATATAAAATAATGATAATTAAGCAGTAAATATAGAAAGTTAATTAACATTGCCAAACCCCCAGAAGGATGGCAGTGCACATAGAAAACACGCTCACCCATATGCCTCTATATACGACCAGGAGTACACTAAAGTAAACAAGTGAAAAAAGTAAATATGCACAATAAATAAAGTCACCATACTATGTATGTTCCTCCTCCGGTACCCATAGGCCTAATAAGTAGGATCCATTGAAGGCTAATCCTAATTCTCGTATATCTCTGCTCTGTTATATACCCTTCCTCCGGTCACAATATATCCCAGAAACAAGGTCTATGAAGGTACGCCCACCACGCACAATCTCTAATGCCATAATAATCTCACATCCCAATTCCCAAAGAGTCTCACAATCGGGCAAGAATGCCTCAAAACAATAGTCTCATCAAGTCGTAATCTCTGTAAATCATGGCGTATCGTGCCTCAATATACTAGTATAACCAATTTACTCAATGAAAAGTATCCTATAAATTCTACAAACCAATAGGTGTGATAAGTATCAAAATGTTGTACTCACTTCCGTGCGATGACGGACTGAAGTGTCAATGGCTGTACTCACTGTCGAATAAAGTCAGACTTGAGTCCTAGCATAAGTAGTCAAATGATAGTACATTGGGGTTGGGTCAGTATCACCACATGATTTTGAGTCACTGAGGCTAAAGACAGATTTTGTAATCATGATAAATAACGAAATAAGTCGAACTAAGTGATTCTAGCGATATTTTTCTCCATTTAATAAGGGGGTTAGTATACAATACTCCTTTTGATATTCTTCCATGATTCTTCAACTACAATCTTTTTTCATCTGTTTATTTATTGGTGAAACTTTTGATTTTATTAATTCAGACTCAATTTTAAATGAAATTTCTTATTTAGGATCCTTGATTCATTCTAATAAGAAGACTCTAAACTTCTTCTCTATGTTAACATGGTATCAAGATCCACGATTCACAGATTCTCTTTGATTGATGGAAGCAGTTAACATCCATCCGATAGCCTACGTGGATCGAACTCACCACGGTGAGTTTATTTTTTTTTTGGATATTTTGATGTGATTTCTATATCGCAGAATTGGTTTTTTCCTTTGATTTGGTCTAGTTCATATTCATTTGTTTGATATTTGTCTATTTGGGGATACTCGGATCTATTGTTTGGGCTATTTGGGTAATTTAATTTCTGGAGTTTTGATTTCTGTTTACTTTGGAATTTTGACATTTGATATTTGGAGATTTTTTATTCATCAACAGAATAAAAGGTGGGAATCTTCCAGGCTCAATACCTCGAAAACCCAACTCAAGGGTATTAAGGCCAGGGCTATTATGTCAACCCCAACCGCGTCCTGTTATTATGGTGGTGGCATGCATGGTAGGGGTGTTAATCACGGCAGTGGTCATCATGGTTATGATCTCCAATTATATGGTGTTCCTGCTAGACTTGAGGCTTTGGCCTTAGATTCTTTTATTATAGGTTTGATTTTTATGTGTTCGATACCCGCATCAGCCTTATTTGACACTGGTCTACTTTCTTGTATTTTTCATCCTATTTTTCACCCAATTTGGGGTTTCCCAGTGATGTGTTATCTATATCTATGTGTGTTGTTACCCCTGTAGGGGATTCTTTAGTAGTGGATTAGGTGATCCGGTTGTGTATGATTTCTATTAGTGGACTAGCCACTTAGGTTGACTTAATATTGTTAGACATGGTTGACTTTGATGTTATTTTAGGTATGGATTGGTTGTCCCCTCACCATGCAGTTTTGGATTGCTATGCAAAGACTATTACCTTAGAAGTACCTAGTTCATCCCCAGTTGTGAGGCAGGGTCCTAGTAGTCGCGCACTAACAGGCTTTATTTCCTGCCTTCGGGTTAGGAGGTTAGTAAGGAGACGATGTTTAGTATATTTAACATATGTTCATGATTTTCAGGACAGGACTCCTACTTCTGAGTCTGTCCCTATTGTTTTTGTAGTTCCTTGATGAATTTTTGATCGACCAACCAGGACTACCACTAGAGCAGGATATCGATTTTTCTATTAATTTAAAGCCAGGAACTAAGCCCATTTCTATTGCTCCATATTGTATGGCTCCTACAGAGTTGAGAGAGCTGAAGGTTCAGCTCCTGGATTTATTAGACAAAGGCTTTGTCCATTATAGTATGTCAGCTTGGGGTACGCCAGTTCTTTTTATGAAGAAGAATGGTGGTACTGTGAGAATGTGTATTGATTATCGGTGCCGAAAAAAGTTACAGTGAAGAACAGATATCCTATACCCAGTACTGATAACTTGTTTGATCAGCTTTTGGAGGTCGCAGTGTTCTCTAAAATTGATTTGAGATTCGATTACCATCAGTTATGGATTCAGAAAAAGGACATACCTAAGACAGCGTTCAAGACCCATTAGGGTCATTATTAATTTTTGGTTATGTCCCTTGGTTCGACTAATGCACCAGAAGCTTTTATAGATTTTATGCATAAGGTGCTTAAGACCTACCTGGAATCCTTCTTAATTGTGTTTATTGAGGACATGTTAGTGTATTGATAGAGTAAGTCCGATCATGAGTAGCATTTAAGGTTGATTCTCCAGACACTGAGAGAACACGGGTTTTATGCTAAGTTCTTAAAGTGTGAGTTTTGATTGGAGTCTGTTTTATTTTTGGTACATGTAGTTCCGATAATGGAATTAAAGTAGATCCAACAAAGATCCAAGTGGTGTGTGATTGGTTGAGGCTGACATCTATTTTTGAGATTCTGAGTTTTGTTGGTTTGGCTAGGTATTATCGGTGCTTTGTTAAAGTGTTCTCATTGGTTGCTGCACCTTTGACTAAATTGACTAGGAAGGATGTTGTCTTCTAGTGGTTAAAAGATTGAAAATTGAGCTTTTCAAAGCTCAAGGACTTGATGACTTAAGTACCAATATTGAACTTGCTAATGGAGGGTTATGGATTCTTTGTGTATTGTGATGCTTCTGGTCTTGGTTTAGGATGTATTTTAATGCACTAGGGTCGAGTGGTTTCATATACTTCGATGCAGCTGAAGGTCTATGAGTAAAACTACCCCTCTCATGACTTAGAGTTGGCGGCGGTAGTGTTCACACTTAAGTTGTGGAGGCATTATTTGTACGGGGTCTAGTGTGGGATCTTTACTGACCATCATAATCTTTAGTACATTATGAACCAGAAGGAGTTAAATTCCATACATTGAAGATGGATTGATCTATTGAAAGACTATGATATTTCTATTTTATATCACCCAGGCAAGGCAAACACTGTGGTGGGTGGCTTGAGACGGAAAGTGGTCAGTATGGGTAGCCTAGAAGCCTTGTCAGTTTTTGATAGGCCATTGGCGGTGGAGGTTCAATCATTGGCTATTTAGTTGGTTAGACTATTTGTCAAGTGTTAGCATATGTTAACACCAGATCTTTCTTGATAGATTAGATTTGACATTGTCAGTTCGAGGATAAGCATTTGGTTGCTCTTTGTAATTAGGTATTAGCTAGAGAGGCCGAACAAGCTTCTATTGATTCAGATGGTGTGTTTTGGGTTGGATGGTGGCATTTTTATACCAAAGGTTGGTGACTTGGTACAGTTAATCTTGCGTGAAGCTCATAGCTCACAGATATTCTATTCATCCTGGTGTAGCTAAATGTACCGTGATTTATGAAAATTTTTTTGGTGAAATGGGATGAAAAGGAATATTGTTGAATATGTGTCTAATGTTTGAACTGTCAGCAGGTTAGAATGACATTGGTAACCAGGTGATTTGATGCAGAGACTCCCTATTCCGGCTTGGAAGTGGGAGAGGGTGACCATGGACTTTGTTTCTGGGTTCCTGTGGACTATCAGAGGCTATGAAACTATTTGGGTCATTGTTGACAGGCTGACCAAGTCAAAGCATCTCATTCCTACTCGCTCCTTTTATAATGCTGAGCATTTGGCACAAATCTGCATTCATGAGGTGGTTAGATTGCATAGTGTTTATCTCTGACAGAGGCACCCATTTACTTCGCACTTTTGGAGGTCTTTTTAGCATGATTGGGATATCGAGGTTCATTTGAGTACAACATTTCATTCGTAGATCGACTGTCAGTCCGAGCAGACTATTCAGGTGTTAGGGGATATGTTGAGGGCTTGTGTGATAGACTTTGTTGGTGCTTGGAATCAACAACTACCATTGCATTGTGTACTTATTATAATAGTTATCGCTCTAGCATTGAAATGGCGCCTTATAAGGTATTGTATGGTTGGCGGTGTAGGTCACCTATTGGTCGGTTTTATGGTTTTGAGGCTAGAGTCTAGTCTTTAGATTTGTTGCATGATTTCCTTGATCAGGTTCTATTGGTTCATGATAGATTGAGGGCAGCACAGAGTAGGTAGAAAAGCTATGCTGATCGTATGCTTCATGCCTTAGAATTTGGAGTTGGTGATAGAGTGTTTCTACGGGTATCTCCTATGCGCGATGTAATGAGGTTTGGCAGGCGGGGCAAGCTTAGTCCTAGATAAATTGGTCCATATGAGATCTTGGAGAAAGTTGGTAATGTTGCCTAAAAGTTGGCTTTACCTTCTATACTTTCAACTGTTCATCCTGTATTTTATGTTTTGATGTTGCGGCGGTATATTCCTCATGAGTCACATGTCATTCGAGAGGCTTCAATACACCCAGATGAAAATTTGTCCTTTGTTGAGGAGCCTATGAAAATTTTTTCTAAGGATGTTAGAAACTTGAGGTCCAGAGACATTCCAGTAGTTAAGGTGCAGCAAGACACCATTCAGTTGAGGAGGCTAGTAAAAACATCGAGAGTGAGATGCGGAAGCAGTATCCACAAGTGTTTGAGATATCAGGTACTTTCTCTTCCTATTTGTTTCGTACTTTTACTTTACTTACGAGGTTGAAAGTCCTTTTAGTAGTGGATGTTGTAATGACCCCCATGGTCATTTATGATAAATACACGATGGTTTTCATTCTAGAGCATTTCAGTAGTTGTCTCAAGTCATTTATGACTTTTTGGGGCTGGTAGTTTGGATCCTTGGAGGCTCGGTTGAGAAATATCTCAAATTGCCTATTTTAGATCCTAAAGCTAAGTACTCATTGACCCA
>JBDJHY010263909.1:0-10463 GCA_039654485.1 Withania somnifera
AAGAATGCAACGACAAGTCTGAAAAATGAACCCACACCTCCATTAGCTTAAAATCACCATTTTGGAGTAGATAGAGGCGTCAAAATTCTGATCCAACACTCCAAACACAAAAATACCACCCAAGCTCTAAATTAGCCCTTAAACTTAACTGAAATCCACAAATTAGCACAAATTGCTAATGAAAACTCCAAAACACGAACTTGAGGTCAATCTTGACATTGTTTGGCATTCCAAAGGTAACCAAACTATTGGAATTTAATTCTGAGCTCGTGTTGAAGGAAAGTTTACCTTAGTCAATGAGTACTTAGTTATAGTCTCTAAAATAGGAAATTCGGGATGCTCCTCAATAAAGCCATGGAACAAAACTGCTGGTCCCAATAAGTCACAAATGACTCGGGAAGCTACTAAAACATTCAGGAATGCAAAATGATGTGTATTTCTCATAAATGACCATGGGAGTCATTACAATATTACACTTAGGGAACTTATCAAGTTCAAATTCTAGTTTTTCCATCACAAGTGGTGACAAAAAATTCTTATCCAAATCAAGTATTAGGGTTTTCAATGAGGGTTCCTTCTATCCTCATGCCAAAAATATCGTTAGTTTTCAAGAAATCTTATATTCTAAAATCTAGGGTTCAAAGCTCAAGTTATGATTTTATCTTACGATTGTTATCATGTGTTTAAATTATTAAACTTAACATGGATTTATGAATTGTAGCATGGTTTCCATTTTCCTTACATGGATTTACACCAAAAAGAATGTCCAAATTTATTTACATAAAATATGAAAAAATGCACGACTTTAGCATATTAAAACTCATGAACCAGAATTATGATCATCATGGAATTAGTTTTATGAACTTTCCATGGATTTTAAAAAAACTCAAGAAAATAGTATGATAAATATGACAAAAAATAAGGAACCCTGACTCAACTATCATTTAGTCTATTCAGGTTAGATATGGTATCCAACTGACCATCAATAAAAAGAACTAGTTAAGACATAGAAATATGTCTCGTATGATAGCTTTTATGATTAGATTATAAGCATACTAATTTATTCTAGAAGGATTATTTAGCACCAAATGGACTTGTATTTTTGCTTGTAAGAGGAGGGTGATGTTCAAGTCCACAATTGTATAGCCAACATAGGTTTGCCTTTATGGCTTAGTTAAGAATCCTTAGCTTATATTATATCTTAATTCTAACTATGGAAGGTTAGAGCAACCTTTTAAGTATAGATTTATGAAACTGAATTCCATGTTTCTCATAATATAATTTATGTCGGTTAATTAGAAACTCCTATCTCTTAATTTAAGATCTTAGAACTAAACATTTGCATTGGATTAATAAATTGTTCTTTACCTATAACATTTTTGAAACTTAGTATGAGATTTATGATTTTCTTCTTACAGCAGGTTTGGGAATTGCGTACGATTTATGTACTTTTCATATGACTAGACCTTATTTGATGACTACTATTATTCATTGATATTTATTATGCTTTCATTCGTTCTTTTATGCATATACTTTCTGACCAATATATTTGACATATTGACCCTAATTTTTGGCTTTATTATTTCATTAAAATACGGATAAATTTTTCTATCTCGTCCTCAAGGTTAGTTAGAAGATTGAGTAGAGAATCTTAGTAAATCTTCATAGGTGCAAAATAGGACAATGCATACGAGAAAGTAGACCCAGGGTCGAATAGCAATGATGTCGGCATAGAACACACATAAATTCTAACTTGTAAATATCAGCATCCAAGGTCACAACCTCAGGTTTAGCAAGAACAACATATAACTGGCGTTCACCACCATGATGACCTCTACCATGACCACCACCCCTATCACGCCGGCCACCACCACAAAAACCACCTCGTGCTCCACCTCTAGCTGGCAAAGGCAATAATCTCAAAGGCTGTAAAGACTGAGGAATAGGCTGAATAGTGCCCCTTTGAGAAAAAGATCTATCATAATATCCCACAAGTACAAACTCAAAAAAAACCCAAATGGCCCACTCTGTCGAGAACCTATGTTGGAACCCATCTAACCATGATGCGAAGATCCAGATCCTTGCAAATATTACGCTGGAGAAGGAGATGAAACTTATAATGATGCCTGTGCTGGCCTACTGGTCTGGCCCTATGTATGGTGAAATTGACCACGTCCCCTAGAAATGGCCCCACAATAACCTTCCTGATATCTTTGCCTCTCCTCATTGAGCTGTCGCGACCCATGATAGAGGGATTCAATAGAGTTAGCCTGATCAACCACTTCCTGAGTAATGCTACAGTCTCACGGAGTCTTTCTCTCAACCCATATGCAAACTTACAAACTTTCTCCACCTCGTTAGGCATAAATTCAACACCGAAAACATACAGAGGGTGGAACCAAGTCTCATACACTACCACAACCATCATTCCCTGTTCAACCTTCCTAAACTTCTCTCTTAAGATCTCTCGCTTGGCTCTCGATACAAATTTCCTCATAAAGACCTCATAGAACTCAACCCAAGTGGGTTGGGGCAAACCTACTGATTTGCAAACCACAAAACCTCTCCACACTACTTAGCTGCACCATAAATCTAATATGTGGTAAAAGCTACACCATGGGTCTTCAACACACCCATGTTTTTAAACCTCTCTTGAAACTAAAGAATAAACTCATGTGCATCTTCCTCTAGAAGTCCATTGAATCGAGGGGGATCCAATCTCAGGAATCTATTCAGAAGCTTCTGCTTTGAAATCTTAAGTCACAGGCACTATATAAATCCGGATGCCTAAATATGTATCAAATGAGGAAATAGATGAAAGAATAGTATGAGGTCACTATAATCACCTAGCTACCCAACCCATAGATTCTTCTTAGTACAATTATTAAAGCTATAAACCCAAATATAGCCCGACAGAGCCTACTCGTCATCTAACGATAAAGCATTGCAAACTCGCAAAAGTTACCACCTAATATCAAATGAACTCTAATTTCTCTAAAACTTGCAAAATAGTATTCCATATATCAATACGAATCCAACGGTATAAGTTATGCTAAATTCTTGACTGGGCCTTAAATAGGCCTTCAGGGCTCGCTTATCGAAACTAAAAATAAACTTCGCCACGAGGTCCCTAATGTTACCGAGAACCTTGCTCTAACATTAAGCATAATTCGAGTATGGAAAGGGCTCCAAATCAGCCAAAGTAGATTTGACTAAAAAGGGGTCAAATATGCAAACTCTATGGAATTAAACGTTGGACTTCGGGGGATTAATTATAATATGCTGCAAAATATACTCAAGGAATGAAGAATAATTCAATAATATAAGAATTATGACATGGTTTAATCAAATTCACCACTTGGGGCCATTAATGAAGGAAACTAAGAATTTCAAGGATTAAAACAAAGAAAAAACCTAACAAAAATCGCGTGGAAACTAATGGGAAACACTTGAGGATTTTTCTCAACCTTGGATTGATGTTTGGAATGAGTTTTCACATAGAAATAGAGTGGATATGTAAATTTTTTACTGAATAAAAAATTGAGGATTGTGCAGGGATTTTATAAAATTGCTAGGTAATTAAATCATTGTGATCGCATCATCAAGGGTCGCAATCGCGTAACGTAGATTAGGTGAGTGGAGAGAGTTGAATTGGTATCTTACTGATGTAAGGATGTGGCTCACCTCTGGTTCACTCATTTAAACGATTATAGGGGTGAATGTGCTTCTCCAGCAACTTAGGAGGTATTTTTTAAAGATTTTGTGGATAGGTCCTTTCATAGTGAGCTGAAAGAGTCTATGTTAGAGTAGTTCATGAACATTAAAAAAGGATTTCCTAACAGCAAGTGAATAAAGATCATGGCTCGAGATATTGCTGGAGCATTATTTCAAAAGAGAACTTATGGATCAAGAACACCTTATTTCATTGGGAAGCATTTCTTTCTCTGAAAATAAGAATGGAATCCTTTATCAAGTCTTATGATTTTAAGTATTGGAGTGTTATAAAGTTTAAAGATATTCCAATTCGTCCTAACAAAAAACAAACTAGTATGGAACTACAAGTGAAGTTATTCCATCATTAAATTATTATACAAATAAGAAAATACTGACTATTCAAATAAACACCAAGGAAAAGAACATTATATATAACTCTATTAGTGGAGAGATATATTAAAAAATCTAGAATTGTGAGACTGCAAACAAAATATGGGATAAATTAGAAGTTACTTATGAAGAAACTAACATAGTCAAGAAAACTATTGTGAGTTTATTAGTATATAACTATGAACTCTTTCAAATGAAGGATGGAGAAACAATTGAGGAGATCTTCACCAAATTAAGCAACACCATTAGATAACTCAAAGCTGTAGAAAACCATATCCTATTGTTGACCACACCTCGTGAATCCTCAGAAGTCCGCCTAAGCAATGACATGCTAAAGTAGTTTCCAACAAAAGCATGGACACTAGTAAACTCTCTTATAATGAACCCAGAGGTGATTTGGTTGCTTTTAAAAAAGAATATCTCAACAAAAAGGATGCAGAAGAAATGAAGAAAGTAGACTTCAAAGAAACTAAAGAATCTATTAATGATGAAGATAACGAAGAGGTTTCTCTCATCACCAAGTCTGTAGTAAATGAAGTAAGACTTGCAAAGATGAGGAAAAGAAATGATTCTAATTCATACAAAAATGTTTTAAGATGCTATGGATGTGGAATACATGAGCATAATACTATAGAGTTCACAAAAAATAGAAGATGACATCCAAAAGAATATTCCAACAAATAATGCATCAAGAGGTCGTAGTAATGAAGACGATTTGGAAGATGATGATCATTGTTTTATAGTTGTTTCTAAAAAATGTAAAGACCATATTGAACTAAAACAAAAGAGAATTGGTACCTTGATAGTACTTGATCAAATCACAAGAGTGGAAATAAATTGTTATTCAAAAAAGTTATTGATTATGATGGAGGATCAATTCGATTTGCCGACAACTCCGAAGAAACGATCATTGATATAAGTACAATATGCTTCAACGATATCTTTAAAAGCACAGATTTTTATTTTTTTTAGGGACTAAAGTATAACTTATTAAGCATTAGTCAAATCTGTGACTCGAATCTTGAAGTAAGATTCTGGAAGAATGAATGCTTCATTAAAGACTTATATGGGAAATATCTTCTTCCTGGAAATTAGAGTAAGAAAGTGTGTGTATGATCCAATAAGGCATTAAGATCTATACATATTATTGAATCTATTTTTTAATATCCGTGGATTTTGAACAAGAAATAGGGACATGCAAGTATTCATCTCATAGAAAACCTTGCCAACCATAAGCTTGTTTGTGGAATGCTAAAAAATGACTATTTAAAAGATCATATTTGAGATGAATGTCAGAAAGGTAAACATACTACAAACTCTCTCAATAAGAGGATTCATTATACACTACCAAGCCTTTAAAATTATTCCATATGGACCTTTTTGTCCTACTAAAATTGCCACCATTGGAGGTAAAATGTATGTTTTTAGTTATTGTTAATGATTTTTCTCGTTTTAAATTGGATATGTTTTTATCTTATAAAGATGAGAGATTTAAAAATTTCAAATTCTTTTATGCTAAATTTTAAAAGGAAAAGGTGTATGACATTAGCAATATTAGGAGTGATCATAGTTGGGGGGGGGGGGGTGGGCTCGAGAACAAAGCCTTCAAAAAATTTTGTGAAGACCAAGGTTGTTCTCAAAATTTCTCTTTCCCTAGAACTTCTCAGCAAAATAGAGTAGTATAATGTAAAAACAAAGCTCTTTATGATATGGATGGAACTATGATCTATGAACATTCTCAGTCGTACTACTTTTTGGAAAAAGCTGTAAATATTGGTTGTCAATTTTAGACAGGTGTCAAATTAGACCCATCCTAAAAAAGGATGCGTATGAATTATGAGTAGAAGAAAACGAAGTGTGAAATATTTTCATCCATTAGGATGCAAATGTTTCATCCACAACATTACTAAGGACAATCTCAAAAAGTTTGATTCTAAATGTGATGAAACTATTTTTTTAGGTATTCTAACACTAGCGGATCTTACAAAGTTTTTAATAAATGGATTTTATGCATAGAAGAATCTATTCATATTGTCTTTGATGATTCTAACCATTAAAATGAAAAAAAATTCAGATGAGGAAGACTATTTTCAAATGATTACTACTACCTCTAACTATTCTGAGAAATCATCACAAGCTCAGCCAACTAATGAAGAAAAGAAATTAGTCGAAAAAAGGTAATACCATTCTAAATGAATGGAAGAAAGAACCATATTACCAAAGAAATTTATCATTGGAGATCCCAAAAAAAGGAATAAAAAGTCGAGGCAAGTGAAAGAAACAAAGTAACATTGCATTTATATCCCAGCTAGAACTAAGGAAATTTGATGAATCCCTTATGGATAATATCTGGAAAACTACAATGAAAGAAAAACTGGACTAGTTTGACAAAAATCATGTCGTAGAACTGGTACCCAGACCAGAAGGGAACTTAATAATTAGAACTAAATGAGTATTCAGAAACAAGATGAATCAAGAAGGAAAAGTTGTTCGAAATAAAATCATACTAGTTTTTCAAGGATACTCATAGCAGAAAAAAGTTGACTATGATGAGACATTTTATCCTATTGCGAGGTTATAATAAATCAGAATATTACTTGGATATGCATATTTTAAAGGATTTATATTTAAAATGGATTTCAAAAGTAACTTTTAAAATTATCTAGTTGAAAAGGTTCTTGTAAAACAACCTCCTGGTTTTGAACAGTCTTAGTTTCCGTATCACGTATTTAAACTTTCTAAGGATTTTTATGGGCTTATAAAAGTTACAAGAGCCTGGTACAATCTACTAAGCAAGTTTTCTAGTAGATCATACATTCACAAGAAAAAACGTTGAGAATACTCTATTTGTCAAAAGAACTTTATCAGATAATTTGAGTGTTCAAATATATGTACATGATATTATATTTGGAAGTTCTAATCCTATTTTATGTAAGGAATTATCTTAGATAATGTAAGAAGAACTTGAGATAAGCATGAATGGGTAGCAAATAATGCAACCAAATGAAGGAATATTTAGTTGCAAAAGTATGTTAGGGAGCTCATCAACAAGTACGGAATGGCAAATGCAAAAGTTCTTGGAACACAAATGAGTACCACTTTCACACTCAACTCAGATGAAGAAGGTAAGACTATTAATGAAACCATGTATAGAGGTATGCTAGGATGTCTTTTGTATTTAACTGTTAGTAGGCCGAATAGTGTATGCAAATATGCTCGATGACATTCTACTCGTAAAGAGTCTCATCTAAATACTATCAAAAAAATCTCCAGATATCTTGTTGGAACGTCTAACTATGGAATTTGGTATAAGAAGCATAATTTTTTATTCTTGAAGGATACTCAAAGGATGATTTGCATGTAATTATAATGATAGAAAAAGTACTAGTGGATGTTACCAATTACTTGAAAATTCTCTTATTTCATGGAATAATAAGAACCAAAATTCTATATCGCTATCTATTATCGAGGATGAATATATCGATGTTGTGAGTGTCGTGCATGAATATTATGAATGATAAATCAACTAAGTGACTATGAGATACCTTTAAGCATGTTAAAATGGTTTGTGGTAATTCCAGTGCCATTTGTTTATCAAAATATTTGTTTCATCATTATAGAGTCAAGCATATAGATATTACACATCACTTCTTCAAGGATCATGTTCAAAAGTAGATGTTGAACTAGTATTTGTTGGAACTGATTTGTAGCTTGCTGATTTTTTCACAAAACCTCTTATCTAGGAAGGAGTTTTATTTTCTAAAGGAGTCCATCATAATTTCTTGAAATCCCTTTTTTTTAGTTTATATTTGTTTTTGACATGATTCTTTTACCTAGACTTCTTGATTGATGCCAAAGGGGGAGAACAATATGTTGTTCTAGTTTTTTTTGGATAGATACTATCTATATATTTATTTTGAATAAATACTATCTGTATAGATGCAGGGGGAGAAAACGGAAGGCAACGCTTTAAGACAAGGGAGGCTTTCTCAAAAATAGGAAATCTAACTACTGGTATTATTATTATTATTCATAAAAGGGGGATTTTTTTAGTGTTCTAATTTGAATGAATGAAAAGAAATTTATGGGATCTCATCAAGAAGTCGACTAGTGGTTCTATTTGGTAAAAAGGAGAGTCATATTCATTGTTGGAAAATTGCTAGACAAAATAATAACATAAAGGGATATTGGAAGTTCCTAAACATTGATGATGCTGCAAGATAATTAAAAAGGATTGTTCATTTGAATCTACTGGTCATTTCTTCCTTTTAAGTTTCCAAATGTGCATCTCTTTGAACAATGGACTCTCGGTATTAACAATGGTTCAAACAATTGGAAAGCAATCACTTTTTCTGCTATCGATGGATCCAAAGGCTGGATAGTAAATAAATCATCAATATGATTATACCTTATTCATGGAAAGCATCCACCATCTTAAACTCTTCTCAAGGATCAATTTCGTTAGGTTGTTCCAACGGCTAGTTTCTATATCTATATAAGGAACTAGTCTTCAAGAGGAGAGCCATGCTCTATAAGTCTTCAAACTATTTTTTTCCTTGCTTTACTTTCAATAAGTATTGTTTCACTTAGTATATAAAATGTAGATAAAAAAAAAGGAGGTAAAACTGTAGTGAGGCATAGTATTAGAAATAGAGTGTTTTCTTGGCTCCTAACGGACTCAGTAAGCATCGTAAGAGTACACTGATTTCCTAACAGATTCAGTAAGGTTTGAGTGAATATACAGATCTCATAAGAGACTCAGTAGGAAATGTTTATACAATGAGTTCTTTAATTAGACTCATTAGTTAGTCTAATTTCTTATGTAGAATTAGCATTTGTGAGATTGAGTTCTTGTGCAAAGCTGATTATTTTGTAAAAGTTGTGATGCTGAATTATTGAACTCAATAAGAGAAAGAGAAAAATAGTAAAATGCTATTGCAACCTAAGGGGATTGGATAAACGAACATTTAGAGCCTCAACCAGTACAAAAATATAGTGTAACCATTTTCCTTTCTGTACTGTTCTTATATTATATATTCATCAAATTGCAATAAAAGTTGACTGGATCATAAAGAAAGTCGACAAAGGGAAAAGAAAATATGCAATTCACCCTCTCCCACTTTGGACTTTCACAGTTATAATCAGATCAAGGTTAGGAAATATGGTATTCTAAAGGTTGAACACCAGAAGCATGCATGTGAGGTACAAATATTTTGGATTCTAACATGAAAGTCGGAAGTAAAACTCAAGGATTTCATCATTGATTTATCGTATACGAGGAGACAATGTGAATCCATTTGGATAATTTTTAATAGGATTACCAAAACATCCCATTTTCTACCAATTCACACTAGTTTATAGCATAAAAGTATGGAAGTCTGTACATTAGGAGATAGTTTGTATTTATGGTGCCTTTGATAATCATTTCAGATAGGATACTCAATTCACTTCACAATCTGGAGGTCTTTCTAAAGAGGTTTGGGTTCTCAAGTTCATCTCAACACCGCTTTTCATCACACACTAATGGTCAAGTTGAGTGAACCATCTATACTCTAGAGGATATGATAATATCTTGCGCACTTGACTTCAAAGTAGTTGGGATGACCACCTGAGTTTGATAGAAAACTTGTATAATAATATCTTTCATTATAGTATCCATATGGCTCTATTTGAGTCCTTATATGGGAGGAGGTATAAATCTCCTATTGGATGATTCTTTATTGGTGATATAGCATTGATAGGGATAGATTCAGTGTTTGATGCCACTCAAAATGTTTAGTTTATTTAGTAATGTCACGACCTAATTTCTCGGGTCATGATGGAGCCTACTATACCATTGGTACAAGAACAATGCTGTAGTCTGAAGCAGAAGCGGAAGACTGCTATAACAAAACGCAAAAATCACAAGTATAATAAATTGAATATAATTAGGAAAAAATTACTCATTGCAGTGAAATTACAATAAATTAACAATACCCAAAAATGGTAGTCAGTGTAATATAAAAACTCTAAGTATAGAATATGTAACAAAAGTCTAAGGTGAAAGTGTCTCCAAAAAACACAAAGAGATCAACTCAACATTGAAAAAAAGCAGGACAAAGCTAGATGCCAAGCTCACCCTAATTCTCTAAAAAACAATAGAGTTTTCACTAACAACTGTCTGTGAATCATAGTCGGGCACTTGTATTCGGATCTACACATGGGCAAGTGTAGATGAGTACAAGCTATCGAAGCAACCAGTACCTAGTAGGCTTCGAGGGCCCACTAGGAACATAATAATAATAAAAGCAGAAAATAATAAAAGACAATAAACGGGTCTCCAAAGCAAACAATATATCATGGAAGCTAGCTACTCAGGT
>JBDJHY010263919.1:0-10463 GCA_039654485.1 Withania somnifera
AAGTAAGTAGATACATAAGAAGGAGTAGAATAAATTAAACAGTATAGATGTAGTCCTATGGAAAACTGGGACAATACCTTTGATCACAGTGTTAGAAAAATCAACCCTGGATCTCTCTAAAAATGCATAACATTGTGTTTGCCAACCTCTGCACTAAACTAGAGCACGACTCGAAACTCTCCCTTCCTTTTGTACACCTCTACCTTTATGTGCCCCTCTACCTGCCTGCCTAACTCCTCTACCTCTAACTGGAGCCATAGGGGCCCTAACTAGAGCATATGAGGCCTGAGAAGCCTGTAGAGACTATGACTTCATGCCCGAGGGAAAAAACCTTTATTTATTACTAGTGTCACCACAAGTATTGCATGCCTTATGGGTCGTAGGCTAATGAAAAGAACTCTGAGACCTAAAATGGACACTTTGGATTGAAAATCTCTTATATAACCTAAAAGAACTCTATGTTGGGATGAAATCACTCTAAGCTTCATGGGTAGTGCTAGAGATCTGTATGGATTCCTGAAATGGTGCTCGACGATAAGAATGTCTAACTTGCCTAAAAGATTCCCTTCCTCCAAATGAGGTGCCTGAGTACTGTCCAAAGGAGGAGGCTTTTTAACCCTACTGTCACTGACCCAATCCGTGTACAACTACTCAAGACCTTTAGCAGCCCCGATTATGCTCTGCAAGGTGTCTCCTTTGGATGCCCTGAGAGGATGAATCATTCCCTTCATGAACTTTTCTATCTTCTCCCTCTCATCTGGAAAGATGGCTAAGGCATGTTTAGATAGCTCATAGAAATGGGAGACATACTCGTACACTATTATACTCCCTTTCTCAAACTCATTAAACTAGTTACGGAGGCCATCCAAAGTGCTTCAAGATACATACCTATGAACAAAATGTCAAGAAAATATCTCATAAGTCATGGGGGAGGTCCATCAAGTCTAAAATCAATGTAGGAGAGCCATCACTACATGGTTGGACCTCTAAGATGTAGTATGGTGTAATCCACCCCATGATACTAAACCAGTCTGAATCTATATAGAAAATCATGACATCTAATAAAGAACTCAAATGGGTCCTTCTCTGCCCACCCTATAACTTAGGTGGGTCCATCTTATGAAACTTTTTATACTATCTCTATTGATCAATAGACATATCAGATATGAGTTCCACATATAGTCCCACTACCCAAAATCTATAGCTCATGGACTATGTGAGTGATCGGTTGTCCCACTTATCCCTGAACCAAGGGTGGTGTCCCACCAAAACCTAAACTATGGGTGGGTAACCCACTTGTACAAGAGTAGCTGGTGGCTACCAAAGGATCATGAATAACTGGGATAACACTCTGTTCTGGGGCCTTTGCATGGCATTGGTATTTCAACCTTACGACATACCTCCCTATGCTATGCTCTCCAAAACCCCTAAGACTCTAGAGTGTCTTGTGGTATCGGGGATACCACATACTAAAGAGGGGCCTATCATTCCTTTCTTTTGATCTCAAGCTCAAGAGAGACATATCTGTCACGACTTCTCACTGGGGCTGCTCTCCTAGGCCTGCCCCTAGCTCTAGCTCTAGTTGTAGCTCAAGTGTGGTCTCCACCTTGGGCAATGAGAGTCAGAATATCATGCTCATCTTTGCCAATAGTAGCTCTATTCCTCACTATCTATCAGACAAAAACACCCGAGGACTCGGCATAACAGAATCAGTTATGCTATATAGAAAAAAAATGAAGAGATAATTTTGTAGAATTTTGTATTCTCTTCAGGATAAGTAACAGATGTTTCCACAACAACCGCGAGACTCTACTTAACTTGGATTATGTATGGTGAAATTTATGAACCTAGTGTTTTGATACCAACTTGTCATGACCTAAAAATCAGACGTGATGACACCTACCTTCCAAAACCCAATAGGTCATCCAAACTAACTACTAACAAGGTAAAAGCAAAAATAAGGTGTACATAGCACCTAGAATGTAGAAAGCCATAATAATGTATTTATAATACCCCAAGGACAAGGTTTCCATTGTCTTAAAAGACATTATAAAATCTTTTACAAATAATTTCAAATGTCCATAATAGATTCTTTATTAAGTAAAGACACTAGAAAAGTACAGATAAATGATGTCTTCAGCCACTGAGGAAGAGAATCAGCTACTATTGAATGCTGGAAATGCTCTTGGACTGATGGGATATAAATAGAGTCACTAAGTATGGGGCTCAACACCTAAAAATTTTCAAAAAGCAAGGAGTGAGTACAAAATAATGCTACTCAGCAATGTCCCTAGCCAGTCTAACTATAAAGGGAAAAGAAAATCCCCTGACACCCCTTCTAAACACTACAACTTGCAACATTTTATATGCTAATACAACAAACTAGACAATAATATAAATTGGCATACATAAATCCTAATAGATATTAAGTACCCTCAGTCATGAGACAAAGGTGAAATATTTAACCATGATAATCGTATCAATGGAGATCACATGAAATCATTTACAGTCCATACAACTACGAGACTTCATCAAATAACAGATAATCTCAAGGAATGATTCAATATTATATAATCTCAAGGAATTAGTGAATATTAGGTAATCTCGAGAAATTAGTTAGTATAATATAATCTCAAGGAATCAGTTAATATCAGATAATCTCAAGGGATCAGTCAATATTTGATAAGCTCAAGGAACGATCAATATTAGATAATCTCAATGAATTAGACAATATGAAGAGATAGCCAATGTTATATATCAAATGAAAGCAATGCATAAGGAAAGTAGATCAATGGATGTTCATCTCATGTACACACTAGTTGGTATTTCTTTAGGTCTCAGTAAGGACCCATGAAGGACTCGCGAGGTCCATGTACTACTATTTCACAACCTCCAAGATGATTCTTGGACGGTTTAATCAATATCTCAGACATTTGGATAAGAAAATTAGATTGTCTATCCACATCTCAGACATCTAGATAAGAACTTGGGATTGTCTAGCCAAATCAGACATCTAAACACGAATCTCAGACGGTTTATCAAGTCAGTTCTTGCAGCTCACAAGACATAGTCTAAGTCTCATATTCAATTATTACAAAGTGAGCAATTATCATATACAAATCATGGAAATATCACAATTTTTAATCGCAAACCATAATATCGGCCTCTTATAGGCATTGATTTTCAAGAATATCTTTTATATCTCAATTAACCTCACTGGCATCACAATCTTTTTTTGTTATAATGGTATTAATATTTTATCAAGGGAAATTTCAAAAACATGTATATGATTAGTCCCTAAATTGTTTATCAAGATACTATTCCCAATTACATAAGTCAAATCATGCCATGACACGATTTCGTGGATCATGATGGCACCTACTATACCACTAGTAGGAGAACCAACCCTGTAGTACGAAGCGGAGGACTACTATATCAAATGCGGAAAGCACAAGTATAATAATAAAGTGTAAGAATCAATTAAATACCCAAAACCCAGTATCAGTGTCAAACAAACCACTAAGTACAGAAATAAGAAATCTGAAATATCTAATACAATTGTGTCTCCAAAATACATAAAGATCAAATATGAATGCCAAAGCAGAAGAGAAGCAGGTAAAAGCTAGACGCCAAGCTCACCCTGAATGTTTGAAGAAAAATATGAAATGCATGAAAAGTTGGCTATGATCATGGTCGATAACCTATACTCGAATCTGCACATGTGCAATTATATTATGAGTACAAGCTGCTGAAGAAACCCGTACCCAGTAGGCTTTGAGGACCCACCAGGAACATAACAATAATAAAAGTAGTAAATAACGAAATACGAAAAAAGGGGTTATAGAGGCAATTATTACAACAAGGAAAGCTAGCTACTCAAATAGGAATCAAGTAACAAATAGACATGTATCACTAGCTAATCACATAACAAGATCTTAGGAATTGAAGGAACACGTACCTGGAATCCTAGAAATAATATATGTGAATAATGCAATAAAAGTGAGTCAAAAGATGACAGGAGGAGAACATGGACGATATACCGATAACCTCAACTATATGGATAGCAACATATCGCACAATATCCCACATAACATAAAGTATCATTTAATCAATAATAATAAGTAAGCAGTAATAAAATTAATAAAGTACTGCAAATAAATGCTAACAAGTCCCCCAGAAAAAAGCGCAGCGTACACAGAATCATGCTCACCTATTGAAATCCACATACTACCAGGGGTACACTAAAGAAGACAAGTGAAGAAAAGTAAATACAATCATATGAAGTTACCAGTCCTGTGTACGCTTCTCCTTTTATACCTGTAGGCCCAATAGGAAAAATCCATGAAAGGATAACCTAGATCTTCCTGGTATATTTCCCTAACACCTTATACCCCCTCTATGTCAGCCGCAACCTGGAGGCAAGGTACATGAAGGTATGTCACCACGTATAATCTCTAACTAATTATATCCCCATATCCCAAATCTCAGAACCTCAAGGGTCTCAATAGTTTGGCATCTCGTGTCAAATATCAATAGTCTTATCAAGCCGTCCTCAGCAAGTCAAGGCGTACAACGCCTGTATCATAGTATCACCAAAATTCTCAATATATCAGGTATCATAAAGTTTCCATAACTAGTAGTTCCATAAGTGTGAAAAAGTTATACTCACTGTTGTACAATGACAGACTCAAGTCCCAGCGACTGTACTCACTACCTTACGGAGTTAGTCTTGTAGTCACTACCTAATGGAGTTAGTCTCAAGTCCTAGCATTTATTAATATAATATTATCTCTCGGTGCTAGGATGTAGAGGCTGGACGAAAACAAGTGAAAATAGTATTACCAGGTGCTCAATACAACGCGGAGTCTAAAAAGTTTAAAATTGATTTACTTATATTATTAACATGTTCCAATTTATCAACTTATATCATTTTCATTTTCATCATTATTACTCAACTCAGTCTCTAGCCTCTGCGGCTCAATAATCAAGTGGTGATACTAACCCAGCGCCAATGCACTCTCATTGGAGCCATAGGCCCAACCTCTCATTTCATAAATACACAACATACCAGCAAGTATATATACAGATATGAGATCATATAATAACAATTTTCTATGCACTGTACAGGTATCTAGCCAACTTCTAAGTTACGGTACCATATCAATTGGATGCCAAAATGTAAATACCAACATGGAACAAATGAAAGAATGACACAAGATTACAATATCCGCCTAGCTACCCAACCCACGGATGCTATTTAGTAAAATTATTAAAGCTATAAGCCCAAAGATAGCCCCACAGAGCCTACCCGTCATCCGATGATAAAGTGTTGCAGTTCACGAATCTTACTCCAATTGATAAAAAATGAGCTCAAATTGAACTAACACTTGCATCAAAGTATTATATATGTTAATATGTGTCTAAAAATATGACTTATGCTAAGTTTCGGACTACGCCTAAAATGGGGCCTAAAAATGGCTTGTGAGGCCCGTTCCCCAGAACTGAAAATAAACTTCACCACGGGGTTCCCAACATTACAAGGAACCCATGCTCCAAATTTGAGCACTATTCAAGTTTCGGAAGGCTTCAAAATAGCCTTGACAGATTAGACCTCAACATGGTTAAAGATACGATTATGAGAAATTAAACATTGGAATTTCGACGCATAATTGATAATAGAAGCAATATATACTCAAATAATAAAGAATTACTCGATAATATATGGATTATGGCATGATTTTATTGATTTCATTTATTTGGGTTCACTAATGGGAGAACACATTCAAAAGGGATAAAGGACTTTTTGGAAGTGGGGATGGTGGGAGGAATTATTTGGGCACTTTATCTTCAATATTTGTATGGTTTTGCTCAAGTTTCTTCCTTGGAAGATGAGGGAGAAGTCGTATTTTTGGTTTTTTAAAAAGGATAAGTGAAGGTATTTGCAGTATTTATAACTGATGAAATTGTTGATAGGGTGCCTCCATGAGGCGAGAAATTTGGGCACAGGGGCCGATGTCACTGGGGCAACCCATGGTCACAGGGGTGGTTTGTGCCTGCAGTTGCACACCAGCACAAATGAAGGACATTGAGGGTCTAAAATGAGTTTTCTGAGTCCAGTCTCAATAAACCAAATATGTAAACAACATTCCGGATCTAATAGAATCGTCAAACGACCATCTGAGGTCATTTAAGCAAAATAACCCCTCAAACCAAAGATAGACAAAAAAGCACTACTCCACAAGGTACTCAAAAATACACTGAGCACACCGACAGAAACACCAAAACTCTTCCTAGACTAAATTCACCATTCCAGAGCTGACGAAAGCATCAAAATTCTGATCCGACACTCCGAACATTAAAATACCACCCTAGCACCACTTTAGGCCTTAAACATAACTAAAATCCATAAATTGACATAAATTGCAAACGAACACTCCGAAACACAAACTTAAGATCAAGCTTTACTTTGTCTAGCATTTTGAAGCTAGCAGAACTGTCAAAATTAAATTTTGAGCTCTTCTTGAAGGAAAGTTGACTTTGGTCAATGAGTACTTAGTTTTAGGCTTTAAAACAAGCTATTTGAGATATTTCTCAACCGATTTACCCAGTATATGAGCTATTAGTCACAACAAGTTATAAATGACTTGGAAAAACTACAAAAATGCTATAGGATATAAAACGTCGCGTGCTTATCATAAATAACCATCAGGGTTATTACAACATCCACTACTAAAAGGACTTTCGTCCCCAAAAGTCAAGTAAAAGCAAGAATAAATGGGAAAAGAATGTACCTGATACCTCAAACAGCTGTGGATACTACTTCCATATCTCACTCTCGATCTCCCAAGTAGCTTTCTCAATCGGACGGTGCTTCAACTACACCTTAACCACTGGAATATCCCTTGACCTAAACTTTCTCACATCCTTAGACAAAATCTTCATAGGCTCCTTAACAAATGATAGATCCTCATCTAGTTGTACTGCATCATCCTAAATGACGTGAGAATCATCGAGAATATATTGCCATAACATAAAAATATAGATTAGGCATATGAGGTAAGGCCAACCTATAGGCAACATCCCTAACTCTTTCCAAAATCTCATATGGCCCAATATACCTAGGACTAAGCTTGCCACGCCTACCAAATGTCATCACAGCGTGCATAGGAGATATTCATAGAAAATTTTATCAAAGATCTAGTGATATAACACAGGGTCTTCAAAAAGTGACAGCTTCCATCCCCCAAACTGTTAAAAAACAAAAATCATCTTTTTGTTTTTTCTTTTTACTCCAAAATCTAAGGCATGAAGCCTACGGTTAGCATAGCTCTTCTGGCTACTCTATACTTCCTTCAACCTATCCTAAATCAACTGGAACTGACCAAGAGAATCGTGCAACAAGCCTGTAAACTGGAATATGGCCTCAAAACCATAAAATTAAAAAATAGGTGATCTACATCACCTACCACATAATGCCTCAAATGGTGCCATCTCGATGCGGGAGTGATAACTATTATTATAAGCGAACTCAACCAATGGTAGGTACTGATCCCAAGCATGACCAAAATCAATCACACAAGCCCTTAACATATCCTCCAACACCTGAATAGTCCTCTCGGATTAACCATCGTTCTCCATGATGAAATGTGGTAATTAAGTGAACCTAGCTCCCCAAGTCTCACTGAACCGACTTCCAAAACTGTGAAGTGAACTGGATGCCTCTATCAGAGATAATAGACACAAGAACACCATGCAATCTGACCACCTAATGAATGTAAATTTTAGCCATATGCTCAGCATTATACGAGGAATGAGTAGAAATGAAATGCGTTGAATTGGTCAGCCTGTGTACAATGACCCAAACCTTATCAAAACATCTGCTAGTCCTTGGCAACCCAGAAACAAAATCCATAGTCACCAGCTCCCACTTTCAAGTTGAAATAAGGAGTCTCTGCATCAAACCACCTAGTCGTCATTGCTCATACTTAACCTACTGACAGTTCAACGACTTAGAAATATACTCGACAATATCCATCTCTATTTCACTCTACTAATACAACTGTCGTAGATCCTAGTACATGTTGGTTGCACCAGGATGCATCGAATACCTAGAGCTATGAGCCTCACGCAAGATAAACTGTATCAAGTCACCAACCTGAGTTACACAAATGAGCCGACTTCTCCAATTAACACCTGGTCACGAATAGACACCTACTGATTATCCTCAAATTGACGTTGTCGATCTGATCTGTCAAGGAAGATTTGGCCCCCACACATGCCAATATACACCTAGGGTCTAACAGATCAAGCCTAACCAATCGATTAGCCAACAACTTAAATTCCATTGCCAGTGGCCTCTCAAAAACTAACAAGGCTGCTAGACTACCCATACTGACCACTTTCCGGCTTAAGGCATCTGCTACAATGTTTGCCTTGCCTGGATGATATAGGATAGAATGTCATATTCTTTCAATCCACCTTTGCTATTTGGAATTTAACTCCCTTTTACTCATAATATACTGAAGACTGCGATGGTCGGTAAAGATCTCACACTGGACCACATACAAATAATGTCTCCAAATATTAAGCGCAAACATTATTGCTGCCAACTCTAAGTTATGAGTTGGGTAGTTACGCTCACGAACCTTCAGTTACCTTGAAGTACATGTGATTAACTCGACCCTGCTACATTAGAACACAACCCAAGCAAACACCAAAAGCATTACAATACACAGAGAATCCTTGACCCTCCACAGGCAAGGTCAAAGCTAGCACTGAAGTCAATAAGTCCTCGATCTTTGAAAAGCTAATCTCACCCTCATCCGACCACTAAAACACAAAATCCTTCCTACTCAATCTGGTCAAAGGTGTTGCAATCAAAGAGAAACCCTTGATAAAACATCGATAGTGTCTATCCAAACCCACAAAACTGTGAATTTCAAAAACAAAAGTCTATCTCAACAAATCACGTATCGCCTGAATCTTTGCTGGATCAACTTTAATCCCCACTTTGGACACTAGATGTCCCAACAATACAACTGACACTAACCAAAAATCACACTTTGAGAACTTGGCATAAATCTTATGTTTTCTCAATGTTTGGAGAATCAACCTCAAGTGCTTTTCATGATCGTACTTACTCTGTGAATACACCAAAATGTCATCGATAAACACAATAAAAAACAAGTCCAAGTAGGGCTTAAGCACTCTATGCATCAAGTCCATAAAAGCTACAGGAGAATTGGTCAACCCAAAAGACATAACCAGAAACTCATAATGACCATAACGAGTCCTGAAAGTTGTCTTAGGAATATCCTCTATCCGAATACGCAACTGATGGTAACCAAACCTCAAATTAATTTTTAAGAACACTGCTGCTCCCTGAAGCTGATCAAACAAGTCATCAATTCTCAACATAGGATATTTGTTATTTACAATAACTTTAATCAGCTATCGATAATCAATACATATTCTTATTATGCCATCCTTCTTCTTCATAAATAGAATAGTGCACCCCAAGGTGACACATTGGAATGGACAAAACCTTTATCTAGAAAATCCTAGAGTTGAACCTTCAGCTCTCCTCAACTTAGTAGGATCCATACAATATTGAGCAATAGAAATGGGCTTAGTGCTCGACTCTAAGTCAATAGAAATATCGATATCCCGCTCTGATGAGAGGCCTGGTAGGTCGGTAGGGAATACATCATGGAACTCAGATAAAATAGGAACAGACTCAGGAGTAGGAGTATAGGCCTGAATATCACGAACATATTCTAAGTATTCCAAATACCCTCTCCCTACTAGCCTCCTAGCCTCCTAGCCTGTATGCAAGAAATAAAGTCTATCGATGCACGACTACTAAATCCCTTCCACACAACCGGATATGAACTAGATATTGCTAAGGTGACGGTCCCGGCATAACAATCCAAAATTGAATGATGAGGGGACAACTAATCCATACACAGAATAATATCAAAATCCATCATATCTAACAACATTAAGTCAACACCGAGTGTTTAATCCACCAATAAAAATCAAATATGATCAGATCACCCGATCCACTACTAAAGAATCCCCTACAAGGGTAGAAACACCATAGATATAGACAAAACATCACTAGGAAACCCTAAAATGGGTGCAAAATAGGAGGACACATATGAATAAGTAGACCCAGGGTCAAATAATGCTGATGTTGGTATATAAGACAAAGAAACCAAACTTGTAATCATCACATCCAAGGAAACAGCCTCAGGTCGAGTAAGAATGGTAAATAACTGGAGATCACTTCCATGACGACGACCACCGCGACTACCGCCCCTACCACGCAGGCTACTACCTCTAGAACCACCTTGTGCCCGATCTCTAGCTGATGGAGGCACTGATATCAATAGTTGTGTAGACTGAGGAGCAGGCTAAATAACACCCCTCTGCGGACAAGCTCTAGCATAATGGTCCACAAG
>JBDJHY010263928.1:0-10463 GCA_039654485.1 Withania somnifera
GATGACAATGACAGTGAAGGTGAAGGTGAAGGTTTAATTGTTAATTGTTCCGATCCCATCCACATACGAAGTTGAGCCATCATCCAAGGTAACAGGATTAGAGGATATTTATGACTGGAATGTAGAGAAAAGGGTAGAATTACATGTCATATGATCTGTGGCACCTGAATCAATAACCCATTTGGATGAAAAGGTAACAAGGCATGTGTTGGGTGTACCTGAATTGGCACTGGCAGCAATGGGATTAGACTGAGATAATGAATACTGAGATGAATTCTAGACAAATTGGGCGTATTCCTCCGCAGATATTGTAACAACTTATTCAGGAATTTCAAATGTTATATGAGCATATTGATTTCTCTTTAATTTTCGACAATCACGCTTGATGTGGCCTTGTTTATGACAGTAGTGACAACCTATTCTTCCTGGCTCAGAGTCACGAGGGTTATTGTTACAGAATCCTGTATTTTGATGAGCGCTATTTCGTTGTTGTTTCCCTACCTCTGATGAGGTACCACGCCCTATAAGAACACTGCTCGATTGAGCAAGCTGGACAGGTGATGTGCATTCTGTACGAAGAATTCTACTGAAGACCTTTTGGAGAGAGGAAATTTCTGATCCTGAGAGAATTTGTGATTTAGCTGTCTCTATGAAATATGGAAGACCAGCCAAGAAACTCATTACAGCCATCTTTTCTCACTGAGTTTACTGTCAAACGGAAGTAATGTATTCAGTTCTTCATAGGTATCTTTGAAATCCATAAAGTACCTGATAAGAGTCTTGTCACCCTTATCGGCCTGTCTTGCACACATCATAAGTATGAGCAATATTTTCCTTCCCAGGGTACAGATAATCTAAATAATTCATTAATTCTTAACAGTGCGACAATGAGTTACCATACCAATTACTTCACTATTAACAGAATTGCGAATTTGGAGAAATAAGCGAGCATCCTCACGTGCCCATACCCGTCGAGATTCATCATCCCTAGGGGGTCATCTGTCAGATGAACATCCCTGGCAATACTTAGTAAGTATAATCAATGGTTTGTCTCCAATTTAGAAAATTAATACCATCAAGTTTGTGATCCATGATTTTTGACATAATCAGAATTATTTTCGATAAGTTTCCAATTTTCTTTTCCCCTTCAGTCATATTTAGCAACAAGACTAACTGAATATCAAAAAAAATAGCAAACCGTGACTTTCGAGATTTATTTGAGCTGTTGCTGCTTCTGTACTTCTGATTTTGGAACAATTAATTGATACCTACTGTTCCTGTTGCCAAATTCTTGCTCCAGCACTTGAGAAAACTCGAAAAAAACTGTGGTACTAGCTGCTACTGGGTGCTGCACTGTACAGGTCCCAAAAACTAAATCAAATCACCCCCCAATTGGACTGGGTGATTTTGGTTTAGGGGAGATCAGCTTCTTGCGATCTCAGAGAAACTTTTCCCAGACGTCGGAGATGGCCCACGCGCCCCCACGCACCGGCGAGTGGTTTCGACAAATCTATCCAACGTCGCGTGTGATCTACAAGCGGCTCCCAACAGCAAATTTCCAACGGATCGACTAGCAGTCCTTTTTTTCCTGGTGGTGTCGACTGGTAAAGCTCCGGCGACTCGGTTACTTTTCCGGCAGCCTTTTTCCGGTGACCTACCTTCGCATTTTCTTCTCCGGCAACTTTTCGGCTCTACCATGTAAGAAATATAAAGAATTGTGTATTTATTATTGTCACTTCTTCTTTTATACATTGGTATTTATATATACACCATTCATCTCATACATGGTAAATATAAACAAGGAAAAAATATATCTCTACAATCACTCCTAATTAATACCAAATATTTACTACGTAATTTAGGTAATTTTGTAACAAACATCAAAGTTTTATTACATATATTTGGGATACATATAATCCCAGTTTGGAAGGTTTTACAAGTAGGGTAAAAAGAGATTTTTTAATTTTCAAGAAAGATATTGTCAATTTATTCGTCAATATTTTGAAATAATGGATAGTAGAGTTTTTATTACCATTTATAGAGGTACTAGTCCTAATGATTTTGATAATTTAACTATTACTACACATTGAGTTGATTAGAACAGGAATTTGCAAAAAAAGAACTATCGGTTATAAAAATTTTGAACAAAGGAGAACTGGTGTTTATATTGCTAGTACTGTATTTAAAATTTAAAATTTTTATGGTCTTTGAAACAAAGTCATTAGCTTTATTTTAAATAATGTTTCTGCTAATTTAAATGTTATGAACTTGCTAGAAATTAGAATTTGTCTAAGTAAAAAAAGATGTTTTTCACGATAGATGTGTTGCACATACATTTAATTTGGTTGTGAGTGATGGTGCGAAATTATTTGAAAATAGTTGTGACAAAATTAATAATGCTTGTTTTTGGATTTTTCATATGCATGATCATTTTAAAGATCTTTGCAATGTTTGTGGACTTCTTTTTAGAAAAGTTACAAAGCATGTTAAAAGTGAATGAAATTCTTTTTATGATATGTCTGATTTTGCTTATAAATATAGAAAGCGTATTACTAAGCAAGAGTTGAAACTAATTCTGACCAGAATAATGTAAATGAACTTATAACACTACAAACGAATACACCACAAGATTGAACTGCACTCGTGCCTCTCCCACATCAAGTTGACCGCCCCAATTTTTTAAAGCATTTTACGATGTCACAAAAGTTTTTTCTAGATGTATTATCCTATTATTAGTGAAGTTTTAATACATATATGTAATATTTTATCTCTTTTGTTGAATAGAAAAAAAATTATGTCAATCGGCTATTGAAGCTATGGTTGAAAAGTTCAAAAACTATTATTTTTCTATCCCACAAATTTATTTAACAGAAACTCCTTTTAATCCTTAATATAAAGAAAATGGTGCAAAGGCTAATGTTAAATGCATTTGACTACTTAGATATTCAACCATATAAAAAATCGGATTTGCTAACTTGTCAAAATAGTATTAAAGTATGTGCTAGAGAAATAATGACAAGACTTGTACATAAGTAATGTTGAAACTCCACAAACTAGTAGGTCTCGAGTAGGTGTCTATAGTAGCATAAAAGCTCAATTTGGTCTTGATTCTTCTAATAAATATAATTTTGATGAATATCTTGACCAGGAATATGATAATACTATGAACAATGAAGACATATCACAGCTTTTGAATTCGTGGATTGCTCGTGACAATCAATTTTCAAAACTTAGTTGGCTGGTGAAGGACGTGCTAGCTATTCAAGGTTCTTCAAAGGCAGCTTTAAGCGTTGTTCAAATTGGAGAAGAAAGATATTCATTAGCAGAAGACAGCTTGAAAATTTCTGTTAATTAGATATTAGATCAACGCCGAGCAAAGAAACCAAGGGCTACAAAAGTAAACTTCCCAACAAGAAGTCTACCTTGATTCAGCAACTGTATTGTAATGATCTTACGGTCATTTAGGTGTTTTACGTGTTATCTTATGTTCTAGAGCTTTGAAGTAGCTACCCCAAGTCATTTGTGACCTACTGGGACCAGTAGTCCGGCCCCCTGACAGTTCGGTTGAGATTTATCTCACTTTACCTGTTTTAGAGTCTAAACTTAAGTACTCGTTCACTAAAGTCAACATTCCTTCGAAATCAAATTCCAACAGTTTCAGCAACTCTGAAATGAAATAATAATTTTAGGCTAGTAAGAGTGTTGGTGCGCTTCTCGGAGTGTCCAGTATTGTTTAAGCGCCTTGGTGTCTTGATGTGAGTTTGGCTTAGTTTGGTTCGGGGGTCCTTTTCACTCAAACGACCTCTGTTGGTCGTATCGTCGATTCCTTTGAGTCCGGAGTATGCTACTCACTCAAAATGCATATTTGGTTTGTTGCTTTTGGACTGCGTTTTGATTCCGTGACTTCATTGGAGAATTTTGCAGTTGCAGATTTTTCTGCAATTTCAGGTCTTCAGTGACATTGCGCTGCTTCTGCGCGATCGCAGCAAAGCTGCCTTTCCTTTATTTAGCGCAATCGTGCCCCAGATGCACGATTGCGTTGGGTACGATTGCGGTAATTACGCTTTTTCTTCCATTAACACAATCACGCTCCCTTGGCACGATCACGCCATTCTTGTTTTCCTCTATTTAGCGAGATCGCGGTGGGGTAGCGCAATCGCGCCTCATCGCGGTCAGTTAAATAACAGTTGAACCTCGATATTTCAGTCAATTCCTCAAATTGTTCCTCAATTCTTTCTTTCTCTAGGCAAAATTCCTCTAAAGCCTTCTACAATTTAGTGAAGAGGTAGTCCTTGGGAAGGCTAATCTTGGTAACTGCGTTCTCCCTTTCCCCAAGCTTTCAACTTTCTCCGTTAGTGGCTGTAAGCTAAGCTCTGGCTTTTCTCTCAATCTCTCAGCTGGTTTCAAGTAATATCTAGTGCATTAAGCTTACCTACACTCCGTAACCCAAGTTGCATTCAATCCTCGTACGCATATCTTCCTAATTAGCTTTATGACTTTTAGCTCTTTTATAACTTGTTCGGGCCGTTTGAGGCCCTTCCCGTGCTCATCTTGTGCTCATTTTAGGAGCACAGGTTTCTAGCGACGCTGGGAACCACGTGGTGAAGTTCATTTTTGGTTCTGGTTAGCAAAGCCGGCAGGGCAGGCCCTTTTTTGGCTAAGTCCAAAATTTAGTATAAATTGTACAGTTAGACTCTTATTGATTCCTGAATTCATATTTCACCAATCAGAGTTATACGAGGCCGTTGGCTATCAGTCGAGATGATACTTAGAGGTTGCAGCGCACTAGGTTACAGGCCTTGTGAGTGGTCGTAGGGTGACTCTGGAAGTAGTAGAACGTTGATGCGTAGGTTGGATTTTGAGTTTTGCCCTCGGGTTTGGGTGGTGTATTATGCTGCTAGCTGTAGCATAGTTGAGCCTGTGCAAGGCATAGGTTAGCTATAGATATTGTTGTGCTGTTGCATTCATACTAGAGAGCCAGAGGCTCCGTTCGTACAGTGCATTTGGGGCTGGGGCCCGTATCACCACTCAATCACTTTGATTATTGAGCCATGGAGGCTGGTTGCCTATAATAACAATGAAAATGCTATAACTTGTAATAAAGTGTAAATTTTTTATACTAATATAAGTTAATGGATCTTTTACTCGCTTTAGGCTCGATTGCGCACCGAGCACCTGGTACTACCCTTTTTTCCAGATTTAGACCAGGTTTTACACCCTTGCACGGGGTACTATCACTTACTACTTATATTGGGACTTAAATCCGACTTTCCTAGGTAGTGAGTACAGCCGCTGGCACTTGAGTCTGTCTTCATGGGGCAATGAGTACAATTTTTCTATACTTATCAGGCTTATCGATAAAAATAAATGGATTTGGACATTTGAGTTTTTCGCTAAGATAAAGGCATTGAGGACCTTGGTGATACTATTACATTTAGGCGTGGGGCACCCTGAGAAGCCGAATTTACGTCACGATGAGACTAGTATACTGAGGCATTGTATGCCAGATTATAAGACTCCTCGAGACACTGTGATATTGGGATGTGAGATTACTGTAAGTTTTGTGCGTGGTGGGCATATCTCCATAGACCTTGCATCTGAGATGCGGCGACGAAGGAGAGGTATAGGTCGAGGCAGGGATATACGGGGTTTAGCCCTTTCATGGGTCCTGCCTACTGGCCTACGGGTATCAGAGGAGGAACGTACACAGGAACTGTGATATTGTGTAATTGCGTTACTTTGATGCACTTGTTTTCTTCAGTGTACCCCCGGTAGTATAGGGTGCCGACGGGTGAGCGTGACTTCTGTGTATGTTGTCATTCTTATGAAGGTTTGGCAGTGTTAATTTACTTACTATATTTTCTGTATTTACTGCTTAAGCTAGTTATAGTCCTTACTTTCGGACTTTCTTACTTTGTGGGTTATTTATGCCTTGTGTTATTGCTTTATCATCCCCTTCTTGTATTTTGAGGTTACCGATATACCGTCCATGATCCCCTTGTTGCCTGCTTTATTCATTCTTTTCCATTTACTGTTATTATTTTTGTATTGTTGCAAGGACCCCGGGTACGTTTTATCCTTCTTACCTGTGATCCTATTTTGTGTTTTAGCTAGCGATGTCATGCTCTATCTATCTCTTCGCTTCCTATCTGAGTAGCTAACTTTCGTGTTATATCACTTGCTTCTGTGACCGTAGTTTCTTGTAATTCTATTATTTACAGTTTTATGTTTGTTAGGTGCCCAGTGGGCCCTCGAAGCCTACTGAGTACCGGTTGCTTCGGCGACTTGTACTCATACTACACCTGTATTTCCTTGGTGAAGATCCGAGTACTAGCGCCCGACGTTGATTCACGAATTGCCGTTCATGCTCCGTCGTTGTTGATTTCAGAGATACAGGGTGAGCTTTGGCGTCCATCTGTTCCTGCTCTCTTCAACTTGTATTTTGTTTCTCCGTTATATATTCAGAGACATGCTTGTACTAAAGACTTCTACTTGTACTCTATACTTAGTGGCTCTGTATTTATGTACACTGATATCGGGTCTTGGAGTTTTATTGATTCTATTGTATCATCTATTGTTCTGATTCTCTCTTCTTTTTATTATGATTACTTGTACTTGTGTGTTCCGCTATTGGCATAATAGCCCTTCGCTTTGGCTTCGGGCTACGGGAACTTAGCATAATTTATACCGTTAGACTGTAATGATATATGAAATACTATTTAGCAAGTTTCAAAGCAATTGAAGTTCGTTTGATATCAGTCAGAGTATTATTTGCAAGTTTGTAGTGCTTTATCGCCGGATAACAGGTAGGCTCCATGGGGTTATCTCTGGGTTTTTAGCTTTAATAATTGTACTAAATAGCATCCGTGGGTTGGTATCTAGGCTATTATAGTAACTCTGGACCGTTCTATCGTCCATTCCTCATTTGCTACCTAATTCGGCATCCGGATTAATATGGTGTGACGTAGGAATTGTCTAGTGATACCCGTGCGAGGCATCTATGTTTGTCATTTCATGTATATACTGATATGTTGTGTATGCATTATACAAAAGGTTGGGTCATTGGCTTCGTTGAGAGTGCATTGGGGTTGGCCAGTATCATCACATGATTATTGAGCAGTGGAGGCTAGACACTGATTTTAGTAATGATGACGGATAATGACATAAACTAATAAATTGGAATGATCTAATAATAATATTAAATGAACTCTTACTATTTTAGACTCGACGGTGTACCGAGCACCTAGTACTACTATTTCTTCTTACTTTAAGCTAGGCTTTACACCTTGGCACTAGGAAATATCATTTGACTAACTAATACTGGGACTTGTGACAGACTCCACTCGATAGTGAGTGCAGCCGCTAGCACTTTAGTTCGTCATTGTACGACAGTAAGTACAACTTTTTGATACTATCACACATACTGGTTTTGGAGGATTTTTGATATAGTTCCCTTGAGGACTTTGATGATACTTGAATTTGAGGTGTGGGATGCCATAACTTGCCAGTATTATATTTTTTGAGGTGTAGGACACCATAACCTGCTGTCATTATTGCTTTTGAGGTATGGGATGCAATAACCTACAGATATTACAGCTTTTGAGGCATGGGACATCATAACCTGCCGGCATTACTGCTTTTGAGGTGTGAGGCGCCATGACTTGTCGATAATATGACTTTCTGAGACTTTTAAGATATTTCAGGCATTGAATGCCAGATTTGGTACATTTGTGGTATATGGTATGGGATGTGAGGATATGATGACAATACAAATTTTCTTACTTCGTGGTGTGTATTTACATTTTGCACTTGTTTTCTTCAGTGTACCCCTAGTAGTATGGGAGGTCAACGGGTAAGCGTGTTTATCGTGTGTGCTGTATCCTTATGGGGGGCTTTGTAGTGTTTATATTTTTATTACATTACTGTTATTACTACTCTGTTGATATTACTAATTATTGGATAGTTCTGATTTTGTGGGTTATGGTGAATTGTGTCATCGTATCTGTCTTTTCTATCTTACTTGAGGTTATCGATAATCCGCCTATGTTCTCTTTCTGTCTTTATTTTGACTCTTGATTAGTTATTGATATTATTCGTATATACTACTGCAAGGATTCCAGGTACATCTTACTTCTTTGCCTGATATCCTGTTTTGTGATTAGCTAGCGATGACATGTTCTACTTGTTACTTGATTTCTATATGTGCAGCTAGCTTCCATGATGTACTATTTTCTTCTATGACCCTACTTTATTTCATTCCATTATTTACTGCTTTTATTATTGATATGTGCCTAGTGGGGCCTCAAAGCCTACTGGGTATGGGTTGCTTCAACAGTTTATACTCATACTACACTTGCCTATGTGCAGATCCGAGTACAAGTACCGAATGTGATTCACAGACCGATGTTCCTGAAGACTCTATTGTTTTATAGAGACTTAAGGTGAGCTTGGCTTCTAGATTTTCTTGCTTCTCTTCAGTATTGAGGTTGATCTTTATGTCTTTTCAGAGATACATTTGTGTTAGACATTTGATTTCATGTTTTATACATAGAGGAACTGTATTACACTGATACCAGGTTTAGGGGAATTGGTCATTCTTTGTACTTCTGCTTTATTCATATATTGTTTATTATACTTATGCTTTTCTCTTTTGATATGGTAGTCCTCCACTTCGGCTCTGAACTATAGGGTTGGTTTTCCTACTGGTGGTATAGTAGGTGCCATCATGACCCAATAAATCTGGTCGTGACACTAGGAATCAAGACTAGGAACCCCAAGTTCTATAGGCTCAGCCAAATAACATCTCTATGGCTAAACATAGAAATGCTATCCAACTGCTAGCTCAAACTGTCACGGGTCAGGCTCAGTAGTAGAAAGTATCTCCAGTCATCCATCCAGCTACCCAGATGCTAGTGTTGTTAGAATGAGGAGTTTCTCCCCCCAGAGTTTCATAGGTTCAGATTGGAAGAGGTTCTAGAAAATTTCATAGAGGAGATTTGTTGAGTTTGTGCTGTTTTAGAATGAAAGTTGTTGACATAGTAGATCTTGAATACTATCATTTGAAATATTTTGTGAGGTTATGTGCAAATCAGTAGAGGATCGGAAGAATAGGGTAGTGGGTGAAGCTTCAACTTCATGGGCTGAGTTTGAGGAAGACATCTTAGGAAGGTTCTTTCCTAGAGAGAAGAGGGAGGTGAAGACGCGTGATATACTGAACTTGGAGCAGGTATCCATATCTATTTTTCAATATGGGATGAGATTTACTCAGTTTTCTAGGTACGCACCATAGATGGTTACACCCGGATAAGCATGTTCATTTCCAGACTCTTTCCCCATTTGATGAGGGAAGAACAACTAACTATTTTGAGTTTAGATATGGATATTGGCCGTTTGATGATCCATCTTGAGCATATAAAGGATGATAAAGTTAAAATGAGAGAGTTCTATAGAATAAAAAAGTACAAGACTGGACATTCAGAGTTTAGTCAACCTAAGTATGGTGGTATGCATATATCACTTTAGCAACATCAGATTTTTAGGGATTCAACCCCATTCTCCACTTGTGTCCCGTCTCAAAACTTAAAATTTTAGCCACTTTAGTAGGCCAAAGCAACAAGATTATTTTCTCAGGGTAGTTCTGCAAGAGGGTGCACTCACCCTACTTACGGTAAATGTGGCAAGAACCAGTCATATAGTTGCCAAATGAGACAATATGGTTGTTTCAGATATGTCCAGGTTGGTTACAAGATTCAGGAATTTCCTTCGAAGAGTTTTTTTAGGTGTGGCAAGCTAGGCTAGTCTCAAAGTTGTTCTGCAACTCAATATGGAGGTGTTGCTAACAAAGTTTAGACTACATATTTCATATTAGCGGGCCTACCAAGCACAATAAAATGTGCATATTTTAGCACCTGTGGAAGCCAGTGCCAAACCCGACTCTATGCATTGGCTTTTAGACAGGATGAGGATTAGTCCCGATATCTAGTTATGGGTATGTTACAGGTTCATGCTATTGATGTTTATGCTTTGTTAAACCTTGAAGATACCCTATTCTTTGTTTTCTCTTTTGTGGATAGTAAATTTGGATTCAGTCTTGAGAGTTTTCTCGAGTCTTTCTCTATCTCCACTGAAATTCGTGACTCTATTATAACTGAAAGAGTCTACAAAAATTGTTCAATATTGGTTTTTTAGAAAGTCAATTTCAGTTATGTCATAGAGTTAGACATGGTTGATTTTGATATAATCCTTAACATGGATTGACTTCATTCATGATATGCCACGATTTTTTGTAGGACCAAAGTCATCTATTTTCAGTTTCCTTATGGGCCAATACTCGAGTAAGAGGGTAGTGTAGCTGTTCCCAAGGTTTATTTCATTTCTTACATAATAACCAAAAAAATGATCTCAAAGGGGTCTATCTACCACTTAGTCTGAGTTAAGGACTTTGAGTCTGACACCTTCAGTAT
>JBDJHY010263949.1:0-10462 GCA_039654485.1 Withania somnifera
AAATGACTTGGGGCAACTACTGAAATTCCCTAGGATGCAAGACACTACGTATTTATCATAAATGACCTGAAGGGTCAGTACAATGCCTACTAAAAGTAATCAAAGAAATAAACATATTTTACATCCCTGTTATTATTATGGATTAAAAGGTCATGAATATACTAATTACAAATTTCTCTACTCTGTGTCAAAAATTAAATTTTGAAAACCTATAGATATGCGTGTCTATTCTAATAAGAAAGGTACAAAAATTATTTGATTTCTAACTAATTTGATTAATCATTTACTTGCGCTAACATGTTCTTTAAATTGAAAAATATCGTTTTTTCTAAAAAGGATTGCTAAAAGGATGTCAATATATCTACTCATGAAGTCTTTGAAATTGTCAGTCACTTAATTGAATTATTTTTTTAGTATCACCGAATCTTGATCTTTTCTAGGAAACACTTTAGAAGTCATTAATAATTGTTATCAAAAATTGTAAAAAAGCTTTCATCTTCCTCTTCTACAAATTGAACTTCTCTCTAATCATCCCTTATTCCCTCCTCAAACCATCTCTAAGATGGCCTCAAATGATCCTTTAGATTCTAATTTTTATCCTTCCAGAAACTTTTTCGAAATTGATCTTGAGCTCAAAAAATATGAGTCTGAAATAGTATTATGGAATTCTTTACATAAATATCTTTACAACATTATGCTAAAGAAGTATATCATGCATGAAAAGCTTATTAGTGTGGAATTTTTCTCATCCATCCAATGCAATTTCATTTAGTTTTTTTACTTTCAAGGATAGGCAAAATTATTTCCATCTGTCCAGTTTACACTTATGATTACGTTGTCAAGGTTTTCTATGGAAATATCTGTCCTTTGGATTAAGACTCTTTTGACATGTTAGTTTATGGAAAATGAATTCTTATCAATAGTTCTCTCTTTGATGAGATATTCCAAACTAAATGTTCTGGTCTCACTGTTCGTTACAAGGATGAGGGGCCATATGATATAGAAATTTCTTATGATCAAGCCAAATAGTTTTTGTCTCTAGGAGAGTCTTCTTCTAATCATAATATCTCTAACACCATTTTATCTCTCAAATTGTTGCCACTATCCTTTTAGAAATTCTCATAAATTTCTCCTCAATATTTCCTCATAACTTACTGTTTTGCTACAACACATTGATCTATGATATCAACTTTAATAATCAATTGGATGATTGTTGTTCCCAAAGAATTGTCTAACCTTTCATATGGAATAATCATATCTCATATTCTTGAATATTATATGATTTATGTCATCAATTCTCCAAGATGTCATTATGTTTATAACTCCAGTACTCTTACAGGAATAGGGTTTGTTCGCTCTAGGAACACCTGGGTCAAAGATTATGGAAATGACCAACTTTTTGTTCCTTCTAACATCTCGGTCAAGTTAATCATACTGCAAAAGAAGTTGACTGTCCTATACGAGAATACAGAATAACTCATGAATGAAATCATATCCATTAAACAAGAAATTTGGTTCATTAAAGATGTCTTTGTTGATAATCTTTTCATTTAAAATGTTTTACAAATTTGCTTCTATATTATTGGAAACTTGTGTTCTAGTTTAAAAGTCATCTATAAAATATCTATGATTTCTTTTCCCATATTATTTTTAATTGGTGAAAAAAGGGGAAATGTATAGATTTATCTATGTCGTGTTCTAGAATTTTTCCTATAAGAAAGTACAAATACAGGGGGAGAATCTCTAAGAAAAAGGCTTGAATATAGGGGGACTACAGAGAAAGGCATTATTGTTGTCATCCATAAAAAATGGGGAGATTATTGGTACTAATTTTAACGAATGAAAATAATATTGCAGCCTTGTGTGAAACCCTTTAGTAGTTCGTCATGAATGAATGTTGAAGGTATCATTTGGTACTGAATTAATGATAGATGATACGATGGTTGTGAACTAGACTGATAATCAAGAAATTGTTGCATTAATAATGGAAGATGATATAGGTGAATTAATAAATGATGGTAATGTATTAGAAAATGTTGATTCTTAAAGAAAAAGAGTTAATACTATATTAGAAAGATATTGATCATCAAAATGTACAAGTTACCAGTGATAAACTTCCCCCTTGAAGAAATGAGTAACATTGGTAATTGAAATAACTCAATATCCAAAATAGAAAAAAGAGTCATCAGTATGATGCTCTCTTATTCTTGGAAAAGAGTCCACCCTCTTAAACTCTTTTCAAAGATCAATACCTTTGGGTTGTAATGGCTAGCTCACATCTATATAAGGGACTAGTATTGAAGAGGATAAGTATGCTGTATAAGTCCTCAAACTATTTTTTTCTTTGCATTACTTTTTATACGCACTATATCACATAGTTTATACTAGTATTATAATACCTCAAAATTTGAGCGAGAATTTAAACCAATCTACATTTGTGCTTAAGTATGGGTCTAAAAACTCACACTTATTTATGGATGTTAAGCTCATTCCTAAATTATAGAATCAATGTTTGACATGATTAGAATCATAAGTTACTCCTAGCGCAAAGTTAAGTTTAAAGCACTTGTACTATTGTAGTTTTTATATCATTTCATGCATGGATCAAATTCAAATTATTATGTCTCCTAATATATTAGGATCCATGTGAACCATAATCTATCCATAGAAAGTTTTCTAAGTCTAGTTTCTAGCAACAAACCGCATGTCAATCCGAGTTTGGAGTAACAAGTCATGGCCACTTTAGTAAAGCATCCTGTTAGCAAGAGTGGCACATTTAAAAAATGAGTGTGTAGATAAAATTAGCCGTGACTAACTATGGAAGCAACCATATCATGTTTATAAGGTTCTCGCGATGGAAACCGTGACACATCTGCCAACACGGTTACATATTATTTTGTGTAATTCTTTCTCTTTTTCTGCAAGGCTATTTTTGACATTTTCACCTCTTAGATCATTAATCCTATATCATTTTGGGATTGAAAATACATTCTATTTAAGTTCCAAATACTTATTCTAATTCATTCTTTGATAAAATTGAAGAAGGGTTTCATTGTGAAATTCTTTCAAGATGCAAGTGAGGGCTTTCATAGAAGTTCATCTTGTAGTAGTGAATACGTCAAATTTTCTGCATCAGAAGCTTATCAAATTAGGTATGTGGGCTTTCAACAAGGACCCTTTCATCCTTTTACCCAAAACCCTTTCCTAAATAAGTCTTTAAAGATGTGTAATCCTCCTAGGATTCTTTTTAATTCTATAAATATGACTCCCTGAAGTGATGATTTTCCTAATATTTTTGAGGTTATAATAATAGAGTTCTAAAAATGATTATTTAATTATTAAAATCCTCATGATTTAGTATTTTTTTCATAATTAAAGTAAAGAAAGAAAAAGCTTTGAATGTATGAATTACATAATTATTTAAAGTTTATTCTTGAATCATAATATGAGAATTGAAGTATCATAATTATTGACTTAAGAGTTAGCATGAGTTTGAAAGTTCAAGTGAAAGCATGAATTTAATATTATTTTTTAAAGTTTTTTTAAAACTTGAGATGATTATTGAAAAGCATCAAGATTGATAATTCTTACATGGTTTTACACCCATTTATGAAGCATGTTTAAATTAACCTATTTTGGGTAGTTAAGCCTAATTTAAGAGAAGTACTGATGTATGCTTAAATTGATAAGTTGAACAACAGAATGTTAATAAAGAGTCATGATTGAATAATTTACCCAATCAGTGGTAATTGACAGATGTGATAAAATAAATGGTGGTTTTACAAGAAGGGGGATTTAACTAGTCATGAAACAAATGAAAGTAAATAGAAAGTAAAGAAAATAATATTTTATGGGAGGAGTACTAGCACCGACGGTGGGAAAACAAAGGTCCCAATATCCAAACTTGCTTAGATAGCATAGGGATGATATTTATATCAATTTTAGACCAGTAAGGGTGCAGGTAGTCTAGTTGGATCCACTAGAGAGATAGCCTCCCTTTGCTGTAGCGGGGAATGGGTAGCCCTACTCACAGAGTATAGTGTAGACTTTATTGCTAAGGATTTGAGGTGTTTTGGTTATATAAACTCCCAAAGAGAATTAAAATTGAGTTTTTTTAAGAGAATTAATAATTGAATGAAAGAGGTAGCTTGATTAGTGGTTTTCCATAAGGTTGAATTCCACTAGTCTTAGGGAAGAAGGATAGTAAAATTGACAGTTTTGAAGAGAAGAAAGTGAAAGAATGTTGTAACTGAGTCTTTATCTTTTGTTAAAAACTAATAAAGATGAGATATTTAAATGAGTTTATTTTTATTCTTGAGATTTTTAAGTTTTTTTTTTTAACTATTTCCATTATAAATTGTTAAATTGCTTAGTGGAGCTAAGTTGTGAAAGTTGAAGATTTTTGCATTAATATCTGAGAGTGAGAGTTACAATTTGATTTAAAGGTGATAAGTCTGTAGTATTTAATGAGCTTGTTTTATACCCTTAAAATTCAAAGCTTTTAAACTAATACTATTTAAAATGCATATTTATTGCTTTATTGAAGTAAAGTAAAGAGTTGAGCATTCTATAATTGTTCATGAAATTCATAACCATGAGTTATTTGTTATCGTAGTCTGTTTCACCTACTCACATACTTAGTAAATTTCATGTGCTAACCCCATACTTTTTATATTAATGTAATCCCCCTGCAAATCCTTCAAGCCTTTTAAACACTCATGGTTGATTGGATTTACACTCATAAAGATTAGAAGATCGGTTAGTCCTTATTGTTCCGAGGCCAAGATGATGGAGTTCTTTCATTCTTTTATTTTTAGTAGATCCAAATTGATAGAGATGTTCTTTATTTTATTATTTTGAGGCTAGCTGGGGATATTGTCCTAGGATTCAAACGTCTAGTGTATAGACAGATGTTGAATTAGAGTTGAATATTGAGTTTTCATTAATTGATTTACTTATCTATTAACTTGTGTGAGGTCCACTACTACTTATTCCTTGTTTTGTTGCTTTCACTGAGCGATGTGAGGAGAGGTATGCATGGTCCAAGTGGTTTATCCAATGCTACTTAGTGGCTAAGGATGTCATTCCCGCCTAGGGGGTAACTCCAGGGCATGACAAGCTTGGTATCAGAGAATTAGGTTCAAGTTGACTAGGATGTTTGAAAGTCAAGGCTAGGTAGAGTCTCTTTTATGGGTTTGAATTACAACACACTTATAACTGAGAGGCTGTTGAGCATTTAGGAAAGTTTTCCTTTTGTTCATGTCTTACCTTATGTTTTGGATTATAACTCCAAGAAATCTTTTCAAAATCATGATTTATGCATTTCAGATCACACCACCTAGAAGATCACCAGTTTTCAGAGCTGCTAGTTAAGAAATCGGGATTAACTAGATTAGACCTCTCAATCTCTGATTGTCCTTGTAATAAAGCCCCAACTCCAATTCTTGTTTGATGGTGAGTGTTTGAGTTTAGAGGGGGTAGTATTAGTAGTAGTAGAAAGGTTTGTATTTGGTTGGTGCTAGAGAGGTATTAGAGATAGCATTTTGCGGTAGAATGATCTTAGAGTTAGAATGATTTTAGATCTAGAATGGTAGGGCTAGAAAAGTAGAAGCTAAAGTAGGGAATAGTTGTTGATTAGGGTGTATAGTTAGATGTTTTGATTACTCGAGAATAACAAGATGGTATGTCCTTATGTGTTAAGGAGTAATAAGTTAGTGTTGGTTACTTGTTAGTGTGAGGAGGAAAGGTTGATGATTAGGGAGACTTAGATTGTGTGGTGGTTAAGTATGGTAAAGTTGAATAGAAAATATAACGCCATATGCATTTATTGATTTGAAAAGAATAACTAAGAAAAATATCTCTACAGTGAATGTACGTGTCCGGATTGTTATCCCAAAGGGACCATCTACTAGTGTCATAGCTTCTGAATCCCAAACATGCCTAAAGCATGGTAGACCATTGGGTTCAAAGGATAAGAATCCTAGAAAAAAAAAAGCACGAGAAATGATAAAACTAATTGAAGGTAAGTGGTTAGTTTAGGTAAGTTTCCTTTATGCTTATATCTTATTTCCTTTTAGTGATGCTAAGAAAATCCCTAGATGGTTTAGTTTTAAAATACTAGGAAGCCATGAAGCAAGTGTATTAATAGGCTTGAATGTTGTGGATAAATTTGTGAATGGTTATAGTATGTGGTTAGTGACTCATTGATTTGAAACTTAAGGTTGGTTGTTCTAAAGATAAGGAGGAGGAGTGTTCTTGTGGATATAGAATATCAAATATTGTGGTTTAGACTAGCATAATCATCTTACTTGTAGTACCTTTTACCTCTAATTAGGCCTGAATGTGATAAGAGTATATGGTTAATCGCAGTAGTTTGTAACTATTAGTACCCTCATGATGATTATAGGTTTTGATGGATGAGCAAAGCATGTTAGAAGAGGAACTTCAGTGAAATACCAGTGCTAAGTTAGAGATTCTTAGTTGTAGTGTCAAGCCCAGAGTACCCATATCCTTTTTTTATACCCTTCATATGTATGTTTCATGTCAGATAAATTCATATTCAAATGAGTCTTATGTTCAAGCCCATACCTTCTCTAATTTATGACACTAGATCAGATGGATGAGATGTTCAGACGACGTTAATAGCATCTACTTAAAAGGTTCCTATGAGCTCATGCCTTCAGTATGACTATGTTGAGTGTTCTTCCCTCACAATATGTGTTATACCAATGCACTCCTTTTTAGCTATATAAAGTCTTCCATGATGGTTCGATTCAACTTATAAGTGAGGCTCCAACAGGACTCAAGATGATATGTTCAAATTCATTTCAGTTCAAGAAATTATTCTCAATTTCATGTCATTTCACTTCAGTTTGAGGAGATAGCCTCTCCATTTATCTCTTCTTATGAGATTCTAATGTATGTAGCATTGCATAAGTCCCTATATCTATTTATATGATACTTGAGGTGTTTCAATGTTAAGGTCAGTAATTGTATAATTACATGTGTGATAGTTGAGTTAAGGTGTAATTGAAGGTGATGTGTTGAGAAGTTTTCATTTTTCCTTTCAATTTGTAGACTAAGTTGATAAGCCAAATATATCATTGGATGATGAATAATCCTAAGGAGAAGATAATATACCACCCCAAAATTTGAGCAAGAATTTTAACTGTTCTATGTTCGTGCGTAAGTATGAGTCCTACAAATTCCACTTGTTCGTAGATGATAAAATAATTCCTTAAGTGTTGAAGTAGTGTTTGACATAATTCAGATAATACGGAACTCCAAGAGCAAAGTTAAGTTCAAAGCATTTCTACCATTACAGTTTACATATCGTTTCATGCATGGATAAAATTCAAATGATCATTTATGCTAATCTATGAGGAGTTATGTGACACATAATCTATCCACGGAAAGGTCTCAAAGTCTAGTTTCTAGCGCAAGAAACCGAGTGTCGATCTAAGTTCAGGGCAATAATTTATAGGCCACTTTATTTAAGCAACATGTTAGCAAGTGTGACACGTTTAAAAAAAGTGTGTGCAGAGAAAATTAGCCAAGACTAACCATGGAAGAAACTATGTCAAGCTTATAAGATTTTCACGATGGAAATTGTGGGATGGCTTCCAACATAGTTAAGTGTTATTATGTGCAATTCTTTTTCTATTTTTGTAAGGATAATTTTGACATTTTTCACCTATTAAATCATTAATCCTATGTCGTTTTAGGATCAGAAATACATGCTATATAAGCCCCAACCACTTATTCCAATTCATTCTTTGGTCAATTAAATTGAAGAAGGGTTTCCCTCTAAAATTCTCTCAAGAGGCAAGCTAGGGATTTCATAGAAGTTCATCTAGTAGCAGTGAATTCATCAACTTTTCTCCATCAAAAGCTCACCAAATTAGGTATGTGGGCTCTCAACACAAACTTTTTTTATCCTTGTTCCTAAAACTCCTTTTCTCAATAAGGTTCTAAAGATGTAGAAGCATACTAGTGTTCTTGTTTAACTCTATAAACTACAATTCCCAGATGTGATGATTCATTTACTATTTTTCGGTTATAATGATGAAGTTGTCAAGATAATTATTTAATTATGAGAGTCTAATCATGGAATGCTCTTGTAATTGAAGTAAAAGAACGAAAGAAGCTCTGAAAGTATGAATTACGTAATAATTTGAAGTTTATTTTTGAAACATGATATAAGAATGGAAGTGTCATAATTATTGACTCATGAATTAGCATGATTTTGAAGTAAAAGCATGAAAGACGTCTTGAAGTATGAATTTAATATTTTTTTCAAAGTTTATTTTAAAACTTGAGGTGATTATTTAAAGTTTCAAGATTGATGATTTTTACATGATTTAAAACACATTTATGAAGCATATTTATATTGAAATGCTTTCCTTAATTAATTCTAAGATGAACAAAAGAATGTAATGAAGAATCATGATTAACTAAGTTTTCCCAATCAGTGATACTTGAAAGATGTGATAGCTTGATTTTGGTTATCCGGGAAGGGAAATTCCACTAGTCATGGAATAGATTAAAGTGAACAGAAAGTAAGGTAAACCAAATTTTATTGGAGGAGTATTTGCACCAAAGCTGGGCAAACGAAGGTCCCAATACCCAAACTTGCATAGCCAACATAGGGATGATATTTATATCAATTTAGGACTAGTATGTCTGCTTGTAGTCTAGTTGGATCCACTAGAGAGATAGATACCCTTTCCTGTGGTAGGGAATGGCATCCCTACTCACAGGGTGTAGTTTGGACTTCAGTGATATAGTTTTGAGGTGTGTCGGTTATAGAAAATCCCAAAGAGAAGTAAAATTAAATGTTTTAAAGAGAAGTAGTAATTGAATGAAAGTGGTAGCTTGATTAGTGGATTTTGTGAGATTGAATTCCACTAGTCTTGGGAAAGGGGGATGGTAAAATTGACAGTTCTGAATAAAATAAAGTGAAAAAAATGTTTAACTGATTCTTTATCTTTTGTTAAAACTAATGAAGATGAGCTATTTAAATGAGTTTATTTTTATTCTAGAGATTTTAGAGTTTTCTTTATTTCCATTATATATTGTTAAATTACTTAATGGAGCTGAGTTTTGAAAGTTGAAAATTTTTGAATTAATAACTAAGAGTCGGAGTTAAAACTTGTTTTAAAGGTGTTGAGTCTGAAGTATTTAATGATCTTGTTTTATACCCTTGAAAGTTAAAGATTTTAAACTGATACTATTTAATTGTATATTTATTTCTTTATTGAAGTTGAGTAAAGCAGTTGAGCATATTATAGTTGTTCATACATTGCATAGCCGTGAGTTATTTAATTTCATATCTGATTGCACCTACTTACATACTCAGTACATTTCATGTGCTGACCTCATACTTTATATATTATTGCAACCCCCTGCAGATCCTTCTAGACTTCCAAATACTCACGGTTGATTGGATTTTCACTCGTTAATATTCAAAGATTGATTAGTCCTTAATTTTTTTAGGCCAATCTTATAGAGCTCTTTCATTCTTTTATTTTGAGTAGATCCATGCTGATAAGATATGTTCTTTATTTTATTAGTTTGAGGCTAGCTAGGGATATTTTCCTAGCATTCAAAAGTCTAGTTTATAGTGGCTTTCAAAAAGATGTTGAGTTAGAGTTGAATATTGAGTTTTCATTGATTGATTTACTTTTCTATTGACTTATGTGAGGTTAACTACATCTTATTCATTTATTTATTGCTTCCGCCTTATGATGTGAGTAGAGCTATGCATGGTCCAAGTGGTTGTTCTAAGGTTTCTAGGGAAACGAAGTGTTTAAGGTTGTCGGTCATGCTTGTGGGGTAAATCTAGGGCATGGAAAATATAGAAAAAATGTAATGGAGAGAAAAACTCGAGTGAGGAATAGCAACAAAGTATAGTGTTTACTAGGCTCCTAAATGACTCAGTATTTATTGTAGTCGAGTTGAGTTAAAACTAACTCAGTAAGGTTCGTGTATGGTTGCTGGGCTCCTAAAAGACTAAGCAAGTTGTGTGTACACTGATATTCTAATAGACTCAATGGGTTGTGTGTGTATGTTAAGCTCCTAACAAACTCAGTATGTTTTTGTTATTCGTTGAGATCCTAATAGACTCAGTATTGTGTGGTTAGGTTCTTTCATAGGCTTAGCATTGAGATATTGAATTCTTGATCAAAATCAATCATTGGTGCAATAAGTGTAATACTAAGTTATTCAACACTCGGTAGAGAATAGAAAAAATAGTGGAACCTGTTGAGAAAATTACTCACACTAGAAGGGGGGTTGAATAGTGTGGTGGCTTTTTGAATCTTTTTGGCTTATGCAAGAGAAAAAAAATGGCAACACAATAACACAAGGGATTTAGAGTGGTTCGGCCAAACTCTTGCCTACATCCACTACCTAAGTTCTTTTCAACTTAGGATTTCCACTATCACAAACAAAGATACAATCA
>JBDJHY010263959.1:0-10462 GCA_039654485.1 Withania somnifera
CAATGCATATCAATCTAAACTTGTTATGTAGATAATTAGGTTCTACACATATAATCAACATCACTCATCATTTAGAACTTATAATTTAATACAACTGACACTTAACATATACCAACCACTTTATTGATACTGATAATTTTATTCATACAGGGGTATCAATATTCAATAGAAGACAAAAAAAATTAAACTAAAAAATTGACCTAAATATGTCAGTTCTACTAGATAGCATGTCCGAAGGGAAAGAAACATGGAAATAAATGAAACATTGCATAAACCCTCAAATGAATCAAAATAGATACCCCCTCCCCACATAAAACATTACATTGTCCCCAATGCATATACAAATGAAACACAAATGGAAAAAGGTTGTGAAGCTCAAAAATAGCATATGTTGTATCATGTGTCTTGGGATCAACCCGAGGTGGCTCCATAGCTACATATGGAAAATAACTTTTGACCAGTCTCAACAATTTGGGTTGCCTCCCACCAGTGCTTGATTTAACATCACGGCATGATTGAACAACCTCGATTGCTAGATTTCATCAAGTAAAACGTTTTCCAAATTTTGGACCTCCTTTATGGATTCAAAAAACTACTTTATACACTACCCGTTTACTTTAAATCTGATTTGTTTCTCATTATCCAGCTTGACTGCTCCTGAAGGATAAATCTTAACGACAACATATGGGCCAGACAATTTTGATCTTAACTAACTTGGGAACAATCTTAATCTAGAATAAAAATAACAAGACCAAGTCTCCCTGGTTGAAGTCTCTATGGTTTATTCTTTATTCATGGTACCTCTTCATTATTTTTTTATACATAGAGGTTCTCTCATAAAAATTGGTTCGAAATACAGCCAACTCATTAATTTGATCCTGGCACAAGTTGATGGCTCTTCATTCCAATTCAAATTGACTCTTTTTAAAGACCACAATGCCTTGTGCTCCAATTCAACCAGTAAATGGAAAGATATATTAAATAATTTTCTATATGCCTACAAAGTATCATCCGACTTGCAAGACTAATCTGTCCCGATAGAATTCACAGTTTTAGCAAGTATTGATTTGATCTCTCTATTGGAGACCTCAACCAAACCACTTTTAGGTAGGCTTCGTGGGGCTATCGCTGGACATATAGCTTTAATAATGGTACCAAATAACATCTGTGGGTTGGGTAGCTAGGTAGATATAGTGATCCTATGTCATTCTTTTATCTGTTCCATGTTGATATTTATATTTTGGCATCCAACTGACAGGGGGTATAGGACAGAGGAGTGATATACTGGAAATATTTAGGTTTGCCTTCCACGGGTTCTTCCTTCTGGACCTACGGGTACCAGAAGAGAAGCGTACACAGGACTGGTTACTTCATGATCTATAATTACTTTTTTGCACTTGTTTTCTTTAGTGTACCCTTGGTAGTATGGTGATGTCTACAAGTGGGCATGTTTCTGTGTATCCTGCGCTTCTTTCTAGTGGACTTGTCAGCGTTTATATGTATTAATTTATTGTTCTTATTATTATTTAATTTTTATTAATGGTTAATTGATACTTCAAGTTATATGGGATATTATGCCTTATATTACAATTCATTCTTTATCGTTTACTTGAGGTTATCTATATACCATCCATGTTCTCCTCATGTCTTCTTTGACTCCTATTTATTGTACTATTACTCACATCTACTATTGCAAGGATGTCGGGTACGTTTCCCTTCATTGCCTTAGATCCTGTTAACTGATTAGCTAGTGATACTTGTTTGCTTGTATTTGATTCTTAATTGGGTAGCTAGTTTTCCTTGTTGTCCTATTTGCTTCTGTGACCCCCTTATTGTATTTCGTTATTTGTCTTTTTTATTATTTTTATGTGCCTAATGGGTCCTTAAAGCCTACTGGGTAAGGGTTTCTTCGGCAACTTGTGCTCATACTACATTTGCACATGCGCAGATTTGAGTACAGGTTTCCGACCATGACTACAGCTAGCTATTCGTGCATATCTCATTCTAATTTAGAGATTCAATGTGAGCTTGGCATCCAGGTTTTACCTACTTCTCTTCAGCTTTGTCATTTTAATTTGACCTCCATGTATTTTAGAGACAAAGTTGTATTAGATATTTTGGATCCTCATTTCTGTACTTAATGGTTCATTTTTCACTAATACCAAATTTTTGGGAACGTTTATTTTGACTCTATATACTTCCACTTATTTCATTTATACACTATTCATTGCATTTTTTGTTTTTACATTTGATATAGTAGTCCTCAGCTTTAGCTTAAGACTACAGGGTTGGTTCTCCTACTGGTGGTATTGTAGGTGCCATCATGATCAAATAAATTAGCTCGAGACAAATTGGTATCAGATCCTTGGTTTGTCGGTATCTATAACAGAACTAATGTCTAGTAGAGTCCTATAGATCAGCTTGAAGACGTCTCTTACTTATCTTCGGGAGGCTATAGTGACATTTAGGAAAATTGACTCACTCTCTTGAATTCTGTATCTTGCATAAAACTTTGATGGTTTCTTGAAACTTCTCACTCATTTTCATCACTCTTTTGCAGATGCCTCATACAAGTTCTTCAGCTGCTAGGAAGACAGCTAGAGCACCTTCAGAAGTGCCTACTCCAGCCACTAATTCTGAAGTTCCACCAGTGCCTGTAGCACCTGTTGCAGCACCAGCTGCAGTGCCTATAGCAGAACCTAGTCCAGCATTTACTGCAACACCATCTCCTAATATTCGTAACATTCTGTGGCAGCTACTTATTGCATACAACGGTCCTCCTACAGAGGGAACACAACCAGCAATTCCAATGTCACATCTTATAGCTGCAGTCCCTATAGTGTAGCCAGTTCCACCAGTTGTTCCAGCAGTGACTTCTACACCTGTTCAAGTCACAACAGTGCCAACCGTTTCCTCTATTATTGAAAAACAGCCAGCTATAACAGACTCAAAGCAGAAGCTCCTGACCAGATTCCTGAGTTGGATCCCCCCAGATTCACTGGAGTTCCAGGGGAGGATGCCTATGAGTTCATAGTTAAGTGTGAAGAAAAACTGACTTCCATGGGTGTATTGTAGACCTATGGTGTAGTATTTACCATATATCAGATGTGTGGTGCAGCTAAATAGTGATAGAGAGAGTTCTTCGTTTATAGACTCACAAGTTCATCCCAATCAACTTGGGCTGAGTTTTATGAGGTTTTCATGAAGAATTTTGTATCAAGGGCTGAGCGAGAGCGCTTGAGGGAAGAGTTTAGAAAACTTACGTAGGGTACTATGTCTGTTACTGAGTATAAGGATAGATTTCATCAGTTTTCAATATATGGGGTTGATTTTATGCCTATAGAGGCGAAAAGAGTTTGTCGGTTCCCTTATGGGTTAAGAGATAGGCTCTGCGGGGTGGTAACATTGTTAGTTTCTGACGGTCGTCCATTACAGGCAATGGTTGATCAAGAAAATTCGATGGAATCCCTCTATCGTGAGTTGTGTCAGTATAAAAAAAGAGGCAATGACAACAAAGAGGTTATAGTGGGTCCCATTCTAGAGGCTGAGGTTAATTTTATTAGGCATAGGGAAATCCTAGCAGGCATGTTCAAGTGTCATTGTAGGTTTTATCTCCATCTCCTACATAGTATTCACGAGGGGATGGATTATCATATTAGGGCAGTCAGATGGGTTCTAATAGAGGATCCCGATAAAGTGGCCCATCTGGGCCTTATTATGAGTGTGGCCTTGTGGTCTATTATGATAAATCATATCCGCAGAGAGGAATTATTCAGCTTGCTCCTCAGTTTGCACACCTGTTGAGATTAGTGCTTTCGCTAGCTAGAGGAGCGACACGTTTAATGGTCAGCGTGGTAGGGGCGGTGGTGGTAGTAGTAGTCGTCATAACGGTGGCCTCTAGCTATACATTATTCCTGAACGACCTGAGGTTGTGGCCTCGGATGTTGTAATTACAGGTTTGATTTCTGTGTGTTCCATACTTGCGTCAGTATTATTTTACCCTTGGTCTACTTTCTCATATGTGTCGTCCTATTTTGCACCCATTTTAGGGTTGACTAGTGGTGTGATGTCAATATCTATGCATGTTACTACCCCTGTAGGGGATTCTTTAGTAGTGGATCGGGTGATCCAGTCATGTTTTATTTCTGTTGGTGGATTAGATACATGGGCGGACTTAATGTTGTTAGATATAGAGGTTTTATTATTCTGGGTATGGATTGGTTGTCCCCTTATCATTTGATTTTGGATTATTATGCCAAGACCATAACCTTAGTAGTACCGGGTTCATCTCCGATTGTGTGTCAGGGTTCTAGTAGCCGCACACCTACATGCTTTATTTGTTGCCTAAAGACTAGGAGGTTTGTAAGGAGAGGGTGTTTGGCATACTTAGCTTATGTTTGAGATATTCAGGCCGACACTCCTGCTCTTGAGTTTGTTCGTATTGTTTCTTAGTTCCTTGATGTATTCCCGACTGACCTACCAGGCCTACCACCAGAGAGAGATATTGATTTTCCTATTGACTTAGAGTCGGGAACTAAGCCCATTTTTATTGCTCCATATCGTATGGTTCTTTCTGAGTTAAGGGAGCTGAAGGTTCAGCTCTAGGATATGCTAGATAAAGGTTTTTCCATTCCATTGTATCACATTTGGGTGCACCAATTCATTTTGTAAAGAAGAAGGATGTTACTAATAGAATGTGTATTGATTATCAGCAACTGGATAAAGTTACTATGAAAAATAGGTATCCTATATCGAGAATTTATGACTTGTTTGATTAGCTTCAGGGAGCAGTGTTGTTCTCAAAAATTGATTTCAGGTTTGGTTACCATCAGTTGTGGATTCGGGCAGAAGATATACCTAAGATAGCATTCAAGACCCATTATAGTCATTAAGAATTTCTGGTTATGTCCTTTGGCCTAAATAATGCTCCAAAAGCTTTTATAGACTTGATGCATAGGGTTCTTAATCCCTACCTGGACTCATTTTTTATTGTGTTTATCGTGATATATTGGTGTATTTGCAGAGAAACTCTGATCACGAGCAGCACTTGAGGTTGATCCTCCAGACATTGAGAGAACGCATGCTTTTTGCTAAGTTCTCAAAGTGCAAGTTCTAGTATCCATTGTATTTTATGACATGTTGTGTCCAAGGCTAGAATTAAAGGTTATCCAGCAAATATTCAAGTGATATGTTATGGTCGAGGCCGACTTTTGTCTCTGAAATTCACAGTTTTGTATGTTTGGATGGATATTATCGGTGCTTTATAGAAGGGTTCTCACCGATTCCAATGCCTTTGACTAAGTTGAACAGGAAGGATATTTCCTTTCAGTGGTCTAAAGATTGTGAAATGAGTTTTATAAAGCTTAACGACTTGTTGAATTTATTGCCAGTGTTAACCTTGACAGTGAAGGGTCAGGGATTCTTGGTAAATTGCAACGCTTCTTGTATTGGTTTGAATTGTGTTCTAATACATTAGGATTGAGTTATTGCACATGCTTCGAGGAAGATAAAGGTTCATAAGCGTAACTACCCCACTCATGACTTAGATTTAGCGAAGGTAGTGTTTGCGCTTAAGATCTGGAGGCATTATTTGTATGAGGTCCAATGTGAGATCTTTACGGACCATCATAGTCTTCAGTACATTAAGAGTCAGAATGAGTTAAATCCCAAACAGCAAAGGTTGGTTGAGCTACTGAAAGACTATGACATTTCTATCCTATATTATTTGGGCAAGGAAAATATTATGGCGGTTGCCTTAAGCCGAAAAGCGGTCAGTATGGGTAGCCTAGAAGCCTTGTCAGTTTTTGAGAGGCTGTTAGCGGTGGAGGTTCATTCATTGGCTAATAGATTAGTTAGGCTTGATCTTTCATACCCCAGGCGTGTATTGGCATATGTTAAGGCCATATCTTTCTTGATAGTTCAGATTCGGCAGTCTCAGTCCAAAGATAGCGGTTGGTTGCTCTTCGTAGTCAGGTATAAGGTGGGGAGGCCGGCAGAGCTTCCATTAAGTTAGGTGGTGTACTTTGGTTTATTGATCGTATTTGTGTATCTCAGATTGGTGAGTTAGTACAGTGATCTTGCGTGGCTCACAGCTCCAAGTATTCTATTCATCCTAGTACATTCAAAATATACCGTGATCTGCACCACTTGTATTGGTGGAAGAGAATAAAGAGGTATGTTGCTAAGTATGTTTCTAAATGTTTAAACTGTCGGCAGGTTAAGTATTAGCAGCGGCGACCAGGGGGTTTAATGCAGAGACTCCCTATTCCGGCTTGGAAGTGGGAGCGGGTGACTATGGATTTTATTTCTGGGTTTTCACGGACTAGCAGAGGTTTTGATAAGGTCTAGTTCATTTTTCATTGGCTGACCAAGTTAGCGCATTTCATTCCTATTCACTCCTCTTATAATGCTAAGCGTATGGCTCAAATTTACGTTCCTGAGGTGGTTAGATTGCATGGTATTTTTGTATCTATCATATCCAACAGAGGCACCCAGTTCACATTGTAGTTTTGGAGATCTATTTAGCCTGACTTGGGTACCAAGGTTCACTTGAGCACGACATTTCATCTGAAGATCGACATTCAATCCAAGTAGACTATTCAAGTGTTGGAGGATATGTTGAGAGAATATGTGATTAACTTTGGTGGTACTTGGGATCAGCACCTACCATTGGTAGAGTTTTTGTATAATAATAGCTATCACTCTAGCATCGAGATGTCACCATTTTATGCACATACAGTAGTCTATGTAGATCGCCTATTTGGATGGTTTGATGGTTTTGAGGCTAGAGTCCAGTCTATATACTCATTCTATGATTCAGTTGATTAGGTTTAGTTGATTCAGGATAGATTAAGGGAAGCTCAGAGTAGGCAGAAGAGCTACGTTAATCGTCGGCTTCGTTCCTTAGAGTTTGGAGTTGGTGATAGAGTGTTTCTGTAGATATCGCTTATGCGCAGGGTGATGAGATTTAGTAGTCTTGAAAAGATTAGTCCCAGGTATATTGGGCCATATGAGATTTTTGAGAGAGTTGGTGATATTGCCTATAGGTTGGCCTTACCTCCTATGCTTTCAGCTGTCCATCCGGTATTTCATATTTCTATTTTTTGGCAATATATTCCTGATGAGTCTCATGTCATCCGAGAGGATTCAGTATAGCTAGATGAGGATTTGTCCTTTTTTGAGGAGCCGGTGAAAATTTTGGCTAAGGATGTGGAAAGTTGAGGTCCAGGGAGATCCCAGTGGTTAGGGTATAGTGGAGGAACCGTCTATTCAAGGAAGCTATTTGGTAGATCAATAGCAAGATGTGGAAGCAGTATCCACAGTTGCTTGAGGCATCAGGTACATTCTCTTCCCATTTATTTCTTGCTTTTACTTGACTTTCAGGGACGAAAGTCCTTTTAATAGTGGATGTTGTATGACCCTCATGGTTATTTATGATAAATATGTGATGTTTTGCATTCTAGAGCACTTCGGTAGTTTCTCCAAGTCAATTATGACATTTTGGGACCAGTAGTTTGGATCCCTGGCGATGGAGACTCAGTTAATAAATATTTCAAATTGCCTATTTTAGAGCCTAAAACTAAGTACTCATTGACCAAAGTCAACATTCCTTCAAGACGAGCTGGAAATTAAATTCTGACTATTGCATTAGCTCTGGAATGCCAAATAAAATCAAGATTGACCTTAAGGTTGTGTTTCGAAGTTCTCAGCGAAACTTGTGCCAATTTGTGGATTTTAGTTATGTGTAAGGCCTAAAGTTGAGCTTGGATGGTGTCCTAGTGTTTGGAGTGTCGAATAAGAATTTTGAAGCCTCCGTCAGCTCCAGAATGATGAATTTAGGCAAGTTTGACCCTTGGTATGCTTCCCAAGGCGTTCTTGCTCGATTTGAATGGTTATGTGGAAAGTTAGAAATTTCTTAGTTTTGGCAAAGTCTTGTTTGGGGTCATTTTTGCTCAAAAGACCTCTGATGTAAATTTCATTGAATCCATTGAGTCCAAAATGTGTTTTTCACATAAAATGTATATTTGTTTTGTCAAAATTGGACTCCGTTTGATTTTGAAAATCCCGGTGGAAGTTCTTAAAAACTATTGTTTTCTGGTGCAGCATTGACCGATAAATCGGTCAAAGTGCAGATTAATCGATCATCGTCAATTAACCAGACAATTCAGCAAAAAAATAGATAGGTCTGATTTATCAAATATTTTTTCGATAAATCGGTGACCGCTTGTACTGATTTATCGGTACTTTGGTCCAATAAATCAGTACCTGGGGGACTTTTTATGCAGTTTTTCACCCATTTTGGGGTCATTCTTCCATCAGTTTTTTCATCATTTTCTCTCTAGAAATTATGTGATTTGTCTTGGAAACTCCCCCCAAAGTTCATAGAAAGATCCTTGAAGAATTTGTACCTTATACTCAACTTCGGTAAGTGATTTTATCTATTAAATTTCATTAAAATTAGTGTTCTTCCTCCATTAATGCTCTAGCCATAAACTCTTGATTTCTTCAATTATATTTGAAGTTATATAGTAATTTCCTACTCCTTAGGCTTATTATTCATCGTAGTAACGTTTCTTTTTTCGAATTCAATGTATAAATTCATAAAGTTCGATTCTTTAGCCCTTTTTATGCTCAGTTTTCTACGGGATTTTCAAGGGTCTTCCTTTAGTTGAATTGTGCTCAATTTTAGAGCACCAGTTCGTAGTAGCGCTGGGGACCCCGTGGCAATGTTTATTTTATGTTCCTATGAGTAGCCCTACAGGCTCGATTTAGGCCCAATTTTAGGCCCAGTCCGAAACTTAGCATAAATTATACCGTTAGACTCATATTAACATACATAACACACTGACGCAAGTTTCAGATAATTAAGAGATTGTTTGACGTTAGTCAGAGTAAGATTTATAAATATGTTATGCTTTATCGTCAGACGACATGTAGATCCATGGGGCTATCTCTTGGCTTATAGCTTTAATAATGTACTAAATAGCATCCGTGGGTTGGGTAGCTAGGTGGATATAGTGATCATGTACCCTTGTTTCATTAGTTCCATGTTGATATTAATATTTTAGCATCCGATTGATATGGTGCATGTGACTTAGAAAGTGGCTAGATACTTGTGTAGGGCATAGGGAATTGTTATTATATGATATGTTTATATATATACTTGTTGATGTGTTATGCATTCATGATACAAGAGGTTGGGACTTTGGCTCTGATGAGAGTGTATTGGGGTTGGGTCAGTATCACCACATGATTATTGAGCAGTAGAGTCTAGAGATTGATTTTGGTAACAATGAGGAATGATGACTTAAGCTGATAAATTGGAATATTTAATAATAATAATATAAGTAAATTGTCTTTTAACTATTTTAGACTCGGCATTATATCGAGCACCCAGTAATATTATTTTCCCTTATTTTAGTCCAGGCCCTACATAATGGCACCGAGAAATATCATTTTGACTTGCTGGAACTTGAGGCCGACTCCATTCCGTAATAAGTACAGCCACTGGGACATGAGTCCGTCGTCGTACGGCAGTGAATACAACTTTTTTGACACTTATGGCACTACTGGTTATAGAAACTTGATGATACCCGATATATTGAGGATATTGGTGATGATAAGATATGGAGGCATTTTACTCCCTAACTTGACGAGTACGGCTTGATGAGACTACTGATATTAGGCATGAGATGCCAGACTATGATACCCTTAAGTTTCTGAGATTTAGGATGTAAGGTTTTTATTACATTAGAGATTGTACGTGGTGACCTACCTCCATAGACCTTGCCTTCGAGCTACGGTGACACGGAGGGGAGGTATAGGAAGGAGGAGTGACATACCGAAAATTTTAGTTTATCCTTCAATGGGTTCTACCTGCTGGACCTACAGGTACTAGAGGAGAACGATACGCAAGATTGGTTACTTCATGATGTGTATTTACTTTTCTGCACTTGTTTTCTTCAGTGTACCCCAGGTAGTATAATGATGCCTACTGGTAAGCATGTTTCTATGTACGATGCGCTTCTTTCTTGGGGACTTTTCAGCATTTATTTGCATTGATTTATTATTCTTGTTACTATTTAATAGTTGTTATTAGTTATTGATACTTCAAGTTATGTGGGATGTTTGCCATATATTACTATTCATTCATCCTTTACTTGAGGTTACCGGTATACCGTCCATTTTCTCCTCTTATCTTCTTTTGACTCCTATTTATTGTATTATTATTTACATATATTGTTTCAAGGATTCTGGGTACGTTCTCGTTCATTACCTGAGATCCTGTTAACTTATTAGCTAGTGATACTTGTCTACGTGTATTTGATTCTTAATTAAGTAGCTAGTTTTCCTTGTTATCCTATTTGCTTCTGTGACCTCCTTATTGTATTTCATTATTTACTATTTTTATTATTGTTATGTGCCTAGTGGGCCCTCAAAGCCTACTGGGTACGGGTTGCTT
>JBDJHY010263970.1:0-10461 GCA_039654485.1 Withania somnifera
AATCGAGGTTAACATGATCGTGTCGAACTAGATATACGGACAGTCTTCTCAACCCACTTTACTATTGCATAGGAAATAAAGTACCTTATCTATATCGTAGGGACACATATGATATCCTATATGTATGGCTAGTATATGTCGAATACGGGGTGTTACAGTCTATTAGGTTGACCAATGCCCTAGTTCCTTTAACGGATCTTATGAATAAAGTGTTCAATCCCTATATTGATTCCTTTGTATTTATGTTCATGAATGACATTGTAGTCTATTACAGGAATAAAAATTATTGTGCTATTCATTTGAAAATAGTCCTCTAGAACTTTCTATACTGCCAACTATATAATATGTGTTCTAAGTATGTGTTTTGGCTGAAATATGTAGATTTCCTTTACCATGTCATTTCTAGAGAGCGTATCTAGGTTGATTCTTAATAGAATGATGCTATGAAGAATATTCCTAGACCTACCTCTCCATTAGAGATTAGGAGTTTCTAACATTTATCTAGTTATTATTGGATTTTCGTAGAAGTTTTATCATCCTTAAAGGCTCTGCTTACCATATTGAACTAAAAAAAGATCAAGTTTGAGTATTCAGACAGATATGAGAAATATTTTAGAAAATTGATGATTGGTTGCTTCGGCTCCAATGTTGAACCTGAAAGAGAGCGTTGGGGGGTTTGTGGTTTGTTGTGATGCTTCATAGGTAGGTCTTTGTTGTGGTTTTACTTAAAATGGTAAGGTTATGGCTTATGCCTGCTAACAACTCAAGGTCCATGAGAATAATTATCCGACCCGTGATTCAGTTAGCTTCTATAGTTTTTCTCTGAAGATATTAAGACTGACATGCATGGTTTTCATGCGGATGTTTTCATGGATCATATGTCTTCAATATGTGTTTAGCTAGAAAAAGTTAAATCTTCTTAAGAAGAGGTGGTTAGAGTTATTGAAGTTTATGATATGAGTGTGCTTTAACATCATGGTAAAGTAAATATGGTTGTTGATTCCCTTAGTAGGCTTTTTATGGGGAGTTTAACTCCTGTTGATAGAGGTAAGAGAGAAGTTATGAACAATATGCATAGGCTTACACATTTAGGTGTTAGACTATTTGAGACTAATTATGGTGGTTTGGTAATACAAACTTCATCCAAGTCTTATTTAGTTGTAAAGGTAACATAAAAATATGATAGTGATCCAATTTCACTTCAGTTGAAGGGTGATATGGGTAAATAAAAAGTGTGTGTTTTCTCCCGAAGGAGATATGGAGTGGTTCATTATCAAGATTAGTTGGGTGTTCCCGTTTAATATGTTTAAAAGGAAAAAATTATGTCTAAGGTTCACAGTTCCATGTATTCTACTCATTCTGGTGCAACCAAAATGTACAAGGACTTTAGTGAATTTACTGGTGGAATGGAATGGAAGTAAATAGCTAAGTAATATGCTAAGTGACAAAATTTCCAACAAGTGAAAGTTGACATCAGAAGCCAGTAGGTGAGATATTGAGATTTGGGATCCAGACTTGGATGTGCAAAGTTATAAATATATATATTTCAATATTGTGTTACCAAATATTAAGAGGGAGTTATTATATTTGGGTAATACTAGAAAGGATGAAATAATCAACCCATTTTCTTCCGGTTGATACAAAATTTACAATAAAGAAGTTGTAATGACCCTTGTGGACATTTATTGTTTCTATTTATATATGTGTTTAGAGATTTATGGTAGCTTCCCTAAATTATTTATGTCTTTATGGGACAAGTAGTAGGATTACCAGACAGTTATGCTACTTGTTATCTCATTTCCCTACTTTGGTGTAACTTTAGAATAGTGGAACTCAAGAGTCTTTTCATAGTAAACACACTTAAAATCAAATATCAACAATTTCATTAATTGTGGAATATACACTATGGTATAGTTGGATTGTTGGTTTAAGTCCTGAGTTTTAGGTTACATTTTGAGCTAATTTTTGGAAATTTCATTTCATTTGGAATGAAAGTTTGACTTTTGCCAACTTTTAATGATTGGACTATCGAAATAAAATTCTAATGTTTGCATTAGCTCTAGAATGTCGAATTTGGGTTGGTGGATTATTGGTATACTCTACAGGGCATTGGGGCTCGTTTCAATGGCTTAGTTTGCCTTTTAGTTTATTTTTGAACGTTTGTTGACTATATCAACATTTTCCTAAATCAACCTCCAATGGTTATTTTGTCAATTCCATTAAGTCTGAAATGTCATTTTCATGTAGTGTCTATATTGTTTTATGCTTATCAAACTCTAAACCATACTTAAGGGTATATCAAGAAGTTTAAACTTGGAAAAACTAGCATATTACTGTAAAATGTTGCAGGTACCAACCTTCTCTAAGTTCACAGCACCCTCACTGCATTCACGAAGGTCACCGCTTTTGTTCTCTACAATCATGTCTCTTGTTGTTTTTGCAGGGATAGATGGTAACCTGAACCCAGTGTACCATTCCTGTCCATTTTTTGCCTATTGCATTTGTAAGGTTCAATTTGGCTTAAACCTCTTTATTTGCAGTGAGCCGGCTGCATTTGTGGAGGTACACGCTTGGCCTATAAATAACTGTTCTAATGTTCCAACCTCTTTTATTTCGCTTGTTCTTCACCATTAGTGTTCTTATGAGATTATTTGAGAGTGTATTGAAGGGTAATTATTGTGGGATGATTGTGGAAACCTTGGAGAATCAGTTGTGAGCCTTTCCTCTCTGATTTTAGGTCTATTTGGCAAGGTCACGCCATCACCATGATTGTCAGCCAACTCGTCTTAGCGAAGTATTGCTGATGAGGTCGTTTGGCCAAGCCATTTTAGGAAGGTCGTCCCGATAAGGTCACCTCAGCGTGGTCTACCTAGTAGTCTCCTTCTTATAAAAAAGGCTTCGCCACTTTACCCCAGCTCGATATACATGATTTATCTCTCCCTGAGCCTCTTCTTGGACAACGAGGTCCCTCAAGTTGAGGGCTACATAAGTGGGGGCTTTTAGCTATGTCGCCTAGCTGCGAGGCCCATCTCTTTCCCCGAGTTACTTGTTATTGAGCCTTATTATTCATATCTAGACCCCTGGACTTTTGAACTTTATAGTTGTGGAAGACGTCGACCATGTTGGAGCTCCAGACTCACCAAATGAGCACTTTGAAGGGAGGTTTCCACCGGCGCCGAGCTAAGCTAGGTTTATTTATGCAGTACAGACTGGGTTAATATTATTATGCCTATGGTATGGCTAGTGTTTCTTAGGGTGCTCTCGTCTTCTTTGCTAATGTCTGTTATCGACTCCGGGGGCCCGTTAAAGGGAACATAGGGCAAAAGGCTGTGCTACACAGCTTGGTCACCCTGTGAAGGCCAAAAACCTCGATAGTCATCTTAATTAATTAGTTTTCCTAGCTTATACGCGACGAGTGTGGTGAGATGAGCTCTTAGATGGTGTCCTTTGGCCGTTCCTAGACTGTGGTTACCTTTCACCCTCGGATAATGTTTACTTTACTGTTACTGCTATAGTATTACATTTACTTATATTCACTTTTTAGATCTGAAACCCTGGCACTGCACTGTTACTCTCATTTAGGTAATTATGTGTTAAACAGTGTGCATACTAAAGGGCTGAGCCCTCGACGGTGACGATTTTTACGCTGAAAGGGGGTGTGCGTTCGATGATGATATTGACGCTGACAGAAGGTGTGTGTCTGGTGATGATATTGACGCTGATAGAGGGTGTGTGTCTGGTGATGATATTGATGCTAACAGGGGGTGTACGTATGGCATTGATAGAGGGTGTGTGCCCGTGTTTGTTACTGTTTACTTTTATTTTCTATGCCCCTATATATTTCTTTGGGTATAGTGTAAGCTCACCGGGCTTAAGAGGGAGTCATGGTGGGTTTCGCTGTGCTATTTATGTCTACCGGCAGTGTGGGACTTCAGGTAGGATATGTTGTGCTGGTTGTACTTGCCGGTGGTATAGGATGCCTATAGGTTCTTGTGTGTTTACTTATTTTCTACATTTTGTCGTACCCTTTTATTCGGTCCTTATTATGGTTCTTGCGTTCAAGGCATCATGGCTAGTCAGATTCGATTAGGATAGAGTGCAGGTATGTTTCTTTACCTCACCATGAATTTCGAATGTGGGACCTTGTAGTTGTATCTATCATGTCTATCCCTATAGCTTATACTATTACTTTCGATATCTTACTTTTCTGTTGATTATTAATTTACTTCTTTACTTATTAATTCTTTGCTATTACCAACCTTTTTTACTTCCTCACTTTATTATTCGCATATTATTCTTAATCCAGTTGGTCGATGATGTCTTCTGGGTACCTTGTTTTGTACTTATGATGCACTTATGTACCTTTTTCGTGGTGCAGAAAGAGGTTGGGGATATCAGTTACTAGGAGATCATGCGGAGTAGACTTAGAAGATTTGCGAAGATTACGGTGAGCATGTCATTCGAGCCGATCGTAGTTTCCTACACTTAGCTTGCTTCACTCGGTTCATAGCAGGCCCTGTGTTGTATTTCCCCTTAAGGGAGCTATTTTACCTTGTACCGTTCGTTTATCCTTTGTAGTAGTTCCTCATGCCACTGACACCAGGTTTTGGGTTTCAAGTTTTGTATGGCTCCTTGTTGGCTTCCGCTATTATGTTTATTGATTATTATCCCTTTATTGTTTTTTTGTCATTCTGAGAGTTATAGCCCACTGCACATAGCTCCGGGCTTTAAGGTTAGGCTTTTCTACAGGTGGGGCGTAAATGCCACCATGAACTTGAGATTTTGGGTCATGATACATGCGGTGGCCAAGACCTGGCCATGCAACCCTTCACCATCTATGCACTACTATGGGCCCCTGGATCCAACAATGAAGAATAGTAGAGAAATGAGGAAAACCTAAATAGCCCAGCCCACACTACTAGCCGTGTCACAAGCATAATAATATTAAACCAGTCTAAATGCACAAAGTAAAACTAGCCACTCTAGATGTAGAAGAAATTATATAAAGTGCGTGTACGGTGGACCTGAAGCTTCAACCCCCCAAAACTATACATGTTACAAGTTCTAAGATCAAAATATGAATAAGAAGACCCATACCGTACTATAAACTAAGGTTTGGAGGTGGGAACCTACAGCTCAGAAATACAACTAAACCACTAGCGTATTGCCCTCAGCTCGGGGACTCATGGTGCATAAATGAGCTCAAGCAGAGACTGAGAATGAAAGGAAAGCAAGCTGAGATAAAAAGGTGAAGACCTAACTTGGGGACAAGGGATACTGGGGTGGTCCCCACCAAGGTGACCTCATCGAGGTGATCTCACATTCTAAAATAAGAACAAGGGGCGCAAGCAGTATTTACAAGTCTAACTAAGAAGGACTTGTGAAACTCACAAAGATGACCTTGTCAAGGCGACCTTGGGGCACTGGCATAACTTCGCCAAGGCAGCCTTGCCAAGATGACCTCGTCAAGGTGACCTTAGGGTGCTGGCATAAGTTCGCCAAGGCGTCCTCGCCAAGGTGACCTCACCTAGACGACCTTGTCAAGGTGACCTCGAGGTGCTTTCGTAACTTTGCCAAGGTGGCCTCACCAAGGTGACCTTACAAAGACGACCTCGTCAAGGCAACCTCGGTGCGTTAGGGTAGTCTATAATCTGCAGCAACCCAGGGAAGAACTCTGAGGGTCTCAAATGAGCATCAGGATTCCCTAATTCTAATAAATCCAGAATGCATTTGGGATGGAGAAACACATCATAAAGCAACAACCAGCTAGAATTCAGGAATTGCACATAATCCAAATGGGAAGTAAGGATAAGACATCGATAAACCAATCTGAGAAAAAGGATAAAAAATCTAATAGCCGATCTGGGAAAAAGGATGCTGGAACTAATAAACTGAACCATAAAACATCAATAAAACATCTATAAAACATCCGTATGCTGGAACTCATAAATTAAACCATAAAACATCTATAAAACATCAGCATGCTGGAACTCATGAATTGAATCATAAACAATAGGAAACTACAGATAAGGCAACTACATTCAACAAGTCTCGATAAAGAATGATAGCTACACTCAGCTGAGTCCGCAATAGTGGTAAACAGCTACCGTTTCTACGGAAAGAGAAGAAGAAAACTCACAAACCAAATAAGAGACAATAGTGAGCATAGAGATGGACTTCCCTTCAATTTGATTGATTTTGGGGACTCAATAGCCGGTTGGACGGAGAAAAGCAGAAAAATGAAGATGGAGAAAAGATCTGAAAGTTTTGAGGACACCATTTATACACACACACACAAACACACACACACACACACACACACACATATATATATATATATATAGTTGGGTCCTTGCTCATGATGTCGTGTGGGCCAATCCCAAGAAGGAAAATATGCCCAACTTCCTACAACCCAACTAAAATGTTTTGGGCCAAAAACTCCACAGCACAATCAAACTTAAAATGAAAAGCCCAGGACATAGAATTTAGGTCCAACTAGACAAAAGTCAATATTCCAGAGCTAAAGAAATTTTCAGAATTTGATTTCGAGTGTGTTTACTACTATTTCACTTCTCATGTTCCCTTGTTTCAAAATCAAAACTTCAATGTAGGGAAACTGAGATAAAGATAAAATGAGTCACCAGATCACCAAACTATCGATCCCAGCAAGTCATAAACGACTTGGGGAAACTACTAAACGACTCTAAGTATAGGGAAGGATAAAAATACAGGAAATGATTGAGCGGGTCATTACAGTTTGTAAAGAAAAAAGATGGGTCACTACAAATGTGTATTAACTATAGGTAGGTGAACAAGGTGACTAATTAGAATATGTTTACCCTATCGCGTATTGATAACTTAATTAACCAACTACAAAGTGCCACAGTTCTCTCTAATATGGAATTGAAACCTGGCTATCATTAATTGAGGATTTGGGCTGAGAATTTCCCAAAGACAGCCTTTGGAATGAAGTATGGGCAATATTAGATTTTGGTGATGTCATTTAGGTTGACTAATGCCCCCGTAGCCTTTATAACCTGAATTTTCCCTATGTAGACTCATTTATGATCATGTTTATTGATGACATATTGGTTTACTCATCGATTCAGGCGAAGCACAAGGAGCACCTGAGGGTAGTTTTCCAAACTTTTACCACTGAGCGTCTTTATGCCAAGTTCTTGAAGTGTGAGTTTTGGCTTGGGTCTGTTTTTTTTCTAGGACATATGGTTTCGGGTGTTGGCGTTAGTGTTAAATCCGCCAACATGGTCGTTGTGGGTGATCGTCCTCAACTATGAGTCATGGTATTGGAAAAGATTTCTTGGATCATGATGGCACATACTATCCCACTAGTAGGAGAACCAACCATGTAGACCGAAGCCAAAGCGAAGGGCTACCATCAATAGTAGAAGAATGAACAAGTACAATAACAAAGTATGAAGGAAAGGGGATATGACAAAAACAACAAAATATAATAAGAGAAGCAATAAAATCCCAAAACCCGGTATCAGTGTAAATAAATAGATCCTCTAAGTACAGACTATAAGCAAAAATCTTCTATAAATAAGTCACAGAAAGTACAAAAGAGACAAGTCCTATCCAAAGAGACAACAGGGAAAGATAGAAGTGAAGTTCACCTTATATCTCAGAAAGCAACAAGTAAGAACAAACGACAATCTGTAAATCACGTTCGATGCAAGTACTCGAATCTACACCAAAGGTACAATTGTAGTATGATTACAAATCACAGAACTAACCGGTACCCAGTAGGCTTTGAGGAACCACTAGGAACATAACAATCTTAAGAGAAGTAAAAAATAGAATGCAAGAAAGTAAGCAAATAGTACAACATGGAAGCTATATAGTTAGATGAGAATCAAGTGAACGGATAGACATGTCTTCGTTAGCTAAAATAGAGGAAAACCCCCCATACTTATGGAATTTAAAAGAGAAAAATACTTACCAAGAGTGAGAAAGACGTGGGGAATCTTCAAGAAACATTTCCATAAAGTTTTGGGATATTTCCAGAATAAATTTCACCATTTGAGAGGAAAAATGAGAGAGAAATCTAAAAAAATAATGAAGAAAAATGGGGTTGAATATGGTTAAGAAAGGGGCAGTGACCAATTTATCGACCAATAGAGCTAGTAAATTGGCATTCCCCTACACCCATGCAAATATGCAGATGCCGATTTATCAACACTTTGTATGATTAATTGGCATTCCCTAAATTTCAAACGCCCCCTACAAATACTAATTTATCAAATATTTTTTCTATTAATTTGAATTCTCTGAAGTTGGACCCTCACTGGCAAGTATCGATTTGTCGGTCACCGATAAAGCGACATAATGATCGATAAATCAATTTGTACTAGCACCAATAAGACAACTATTTTAAGAATTTCAACAAGGGGTTTAGAAGTGAAACAGAGTCCAATTTTAGAAAACCAAATATGCATTTTGAATGAAAAACACATTCCAGACTCAAGAAATCAACGAATAAACAAACTAAGGTTGTTTGAGCAAAATGACCCCTAAAACTAAGAAATCCCAAATGTAAACTAATCCACAAAGCTACTAAAATTACACTAGATACTCCGAGAAATAAACCAATACTCTTACTACAAAAAAAAAACATCATTCTAGAGTAGATGAAAGCTTCAAAATTCCATTCCAACACTCCGAACACATAAAGACCACCCAAGCTCCAAATTAAGCCTTAAATAAAATTAAAAAACCACAATTTAGCACAAACTCAAAATGAAAACACTGAAACACAAAATTAAGGTCTATCTAGACTCTATTCGATATTTTAGAGCTAACAAAATTATTGGAATTTAATTCTAAGCTCGTATAGAAGGAAAGTTGACGAAAGTTAATGAGTACTTAGTTTTAGGCTTTGAAATAGGCAAAGTAAGATAAATCACAATCTAGACACCAGGGAAATCATAACATCAGTCCTAGAAAGTCATAAATGACCTGGAGCGGCTACTGAAAAACTCTAGAGTGAAAAATATCATGTAATTCTCCTAAATGACCGTGAGGGTCATTACAACATCCACTACTATAAGGACTTCCGTCCTCAAAAGTCAAGGAAGAGGAGTAAATAAAGAGATAGGGAAAGTACCTAATGACTCAAACATTAATGTGTACTGCTTTCATATCTCACTCTCAATCTCCCAGGTGGACTCCTCGATCAAAAAGTGCCTTCACTGCACCCTAACCACTGGAATCTCCCTAGTCCTCAATTTCTTGAAATCCTTATTCAAAATTCTCACCGGTAGCTCAACAAAATATGGATTCTTGTCCAACTACACTGAATTCTCTTAGATAACATAAGTCTCATCTATAATATACCGTCGTAACATCAAAACTTAGAACACCAAATCAATGGCTGAAAACATAGGAGGTAGAGCCAAATTGATAACCAAAATCTCGAATAGACTAATATACTTGGGACTAAGCTTGACAGCCCACCGAACCTCATAACACTGCGCAGAGGATATACTCTCAGGAAGACTTTGTGACCAACTCCAAACTCTAAGGAACGAAGTCTATAATCTACATAGCCATTATGCAAAATTTATGCTACCTGCAGCCTATCCTAGATCAATCAAACCTGATCAAGAGAATCATGCAACAAAATTAAAATATGAACTCTGGCCTTAAAATTATCTGACCAACCAACATACGATATACACTATCTACCATACGATGCCTCAAATAGTGCCATCTCAATGCTGGAATAGTAGCTATTATTGTTTACAAACTCTATTAATGCTAGATACTGATTGAAAGCACCGTAAAATTCAATACACAACCCTTAACATATCCTCCAGTACCTTAATAGTCTGTACGGACTGACCGTCAGTCTGTGAATAAAGTTGTGCTCAACTGCACCTCAGTACCCAAATCTCACTGGATAGACCTCCAAAACTGTGAGGTGAACTCTGTGCCTCAATTAAATATGATACACATTAGTAATCCATGCAATCGAACCGCATCACGAATATAAATTTGAGCCATACGCTCTGCATTATATGAAGAGTAAGTAGGAATGAAGTCTGATGACTTAGACAGTCGATCGTTAATGACATAAATAGTATCATGACCTCGACTAGTCCATGGAAAACTAGTAATGAAGTCCATAGTCACACGCTCCTATTTCCAAGTAAGAATAGGGAGTCTTTGCATCAAACTACCCAGCCACCGATGCTCATACTTAAGTTTCTTGCAATTCAAATACCAGGACACATACTAAACAATATCCCTCTTTATTCCACTCCACTAATACAAATAATGCAAATTACAGTACATCTTAGTTGCATCAAGATAAAACAAATACCTAAAGTTATGAGCCTTTTTTAAAATCAACTGAACTAGCTCACCAACCTGCGGCACACACATGCTACCATTATAATAAAGAACCCCATCTGAACCAATAAAAGCTATTCTGGCATCTCC
>JBDJHY010263991.1:0-18772 GCA_039654485.1 Withania somnifera
CCAGGTTTTGGGGTTGTGTGTGTATATACTACTTTCCTATATATATGTTATTACACTTAACGTCCTGGATGACCTCTTCTCCTCCAGCTACCGTGTTGTCTCTATTTTTGTTCTAGATACTCTGGTACTTAGTTATTTCCCTTTGGGTTGTACAAATTTGATACTTTGTATGGTCAGATGCTTCTGCAACCATGATACCATGTTTTGGGTTGTGTGTGTGTATACTACTACCCTATCTATTTTATTATCTCTTTCTCTTCTTCTCTTCATCTTTTTCTCTGGTTCTTGATCTTAGTCGGAGTTTAAGCTTGCCTATAGGAAGGGGTTTTAATAGAAACATGATCCTATTTTTGGGTTGTGAAAGAGTGGTATTAGAGCCTAGGTTCAACGGTATTTTTGGCTACAAAAGAAAGTATCTAGTAGAGTCCCGTAGATCGGTTCATAGACATCTATATCCTACCCTCAGGAGGCTATAGGATGATTTTTTGAAAAAATCTCTTTTTGATTCATCTCGTGCATGGACTTCCTATTGGTTTCTGAAAAGACTTACTTGGTTTCACTTTTTTTCAGTTGGTTTGCAAGATTACCATAAGTGATAGAGGTGAGGATCCGCCATCTCCGGAGAGGGCTCTAGTTAGGGGCCATGGTGGATCCAGAGGTCGTGGACAAGGTCAAGCCAAATACATAAAACCATATACGTCATAGTAAATCCATCTTCTCCACAGCCGCCTATGCCATCAGATGAGGCTTTGAGAAGATGTGGTAGTATATGCATACTATGTTTGGTAGGGTTACCATAGATGGGGCCTATACATCAGCACACAGAGAGGGAAAGGGTGCCCCAACTCCTCTAGTACATCCATAGCCAGCCGCAGCACAGCCAGACCAGCCCCAGCATAAGTTCCACTAGTATAGGTTGTTCCAGTAGTATAGCCCGTTCAGGCTCAGCCAGCCTTACCTGTGATGACTTTCAAGATTTGGAAGCTATTGAGTCACTTCATTCATACTATACCACTTAGGTTCTCAGGAGATCCTAGGAAAGACCCCCACGAGTTCTTGACAGAGTATGGGGAGAGATTGTAGACACTTGGACTGAGAGATACTCATGGAGTATATTTTGTTGTTTATCAGCTAGAGGGACCATCTAAGCAGTGGTGGTGGGTTGACAGAGATAGTAGGACAGCGGGACCACCTCCAGTGGCATGGACCAGTTTACAAAGGCCTTTATAGCCAAGTATGTTCCTCGAAGTGTTATAAAGAGGCTGAGAGATAGTTCATTAATTTACATCATGGTTCCATGACTGTCCTAGAGTATGATATTAGATTAACAACCCAGCAGGGACAGTCCAGCCAGCCATTCAGGACTCACTTTAGCCGATCGGTCAAGGCCATTCTAGCCAAAGAAGCCAGCCCGCCAAGGGCTCATCTTCAGGGATTCATGGTCATGGTGGACAGGGTGGTTCCTCTACTTGTTTAGGTAGAGTCAAGGCCCCTTAAGGTTGTTATGAGTGTGGAGAGTTAGGACACTATTCCATATATTGCCCTCAACATAGATCCTTTTAGCTAGTAGCTCAAGCGATTGAGCCATTACAAGCAGTACAGCCACTGGCTAGAGGTGTTCATCCAGACACATAAGGAACTCGTAGTAGGTATAAAGGGTCAAAAGAGGGGCGAAAGAGGATAGCAGTAGGGCGATAATTGCCGTCAGTTATATGTCGTACCTGATAGAGCCAGGTTGAAGCTTCTGATGTCGTGGTTATAGGTAGGTTGTTTGTTCATTGTCAGCCTTATTCGGCATGATTTGACCCTAGTTATACCAATTAACATATGTCTATCTTCTTTTCTTCTTGTTTGTGTACGACCTGCGAGCCTTTATCTGTTACCATGAGTGTGAATACTCTCATAGGCGAGCCTTTAGTCGTGGACCGCATTTACAAATCTTTTTTTATGACCATGCAGGAGTTAAACACTCTAACTGATCTTTTGGCACTTGATATGACGAATATTGATGTGATAATAGGTATGGATTGCTTATCTCCTCATCATTTGGTTATGGGTTGCTATTCCAAGACCGTTACATTATCCGTGCCCGGCATACCTTCAGTGGTATGGAAGGGTCCTACTAGATATCCCCATTCCCAATTGCTTATTGTATTTAATATTGTATGTTCATAGAAAGAGGTTTTCTTTCTTATCTTTCTTATGTTTATGATGTGAGTGTTGATCCCACTTCCCTTATGCCTTTACCCATTTTTTGTGAGTTTATCGATGTATTTCCTACTAATTTCACCGCCACAAAACAAACCAATGGACGATCTACAAGGCCTGCCATACAAAGCCTCAAACGGCGGCATCTGAATACTGGAGTGGTAGGTGTTATTTTCTGTGTTGAATGCCTTAGGGTTTCCATCTTCACCCCTTGTGCTTGCCTCCCTCCTTCTCAATGTCTGAAGTTAGTGAATTATGCCCTTAAGACGCCTCTTAAGGGTTTCTGAGTCCGTAGAAAAAATACCAAATTGCCCTTAGTTAGGCCCAATACGCTGAAGCCCAGCCTGTACTGTTCAAGTTGGATCACGATAAGGATCACGTCGTGATCCCTATCGTGATCAGTGTATTTTTGCTAGAAATCTTTCTTTTCTTCTTTTTTTTGTCTTTTCCTCACTTGTTTTTATCCATATGCTTATGATTTACTAAAGAGAAGCTAATCACATAGGTTATTCATAATTCCTCACATTCAGTACGAAATCACATTATACATTATGCAATTATTCTCTAAACAAAGTAGATTCGTACAAGGTATATAGCTTATAGGTAGGAAAATCTGCCTATGATCAAGTATTTATAAAATAGGCTACTTGTGGCATAATTATCCCTATATAGGCCTTTTAAAACTCAATGAAATGGACAAAAATGTCCTAAACTTCGTACCCAAGAAACTTGGTTTCTTCTGGATGGTTTTCCCTTGGAGAAGTCATCCAGAAATGGATATTTAGTCCACCAAACCACCCACTTCTTAGATATTTTTCTTGGGTTCTTGTTGCCTTGCCTCTTCTTCCTTTGGCTCCAAGCTATATCTCAATTTGGGATTGTTTAATTTTGAGACTTGATGGTCTACTTGGTATCTTAATGATGTCTATAAATTGGATCTTCTTGTCTATTCACTTAAGTATAGGTCTAGTATGACAGGAGTCGGGCACAATCACTTCATATAATAGCCCTTCAGGTCATTTTTGCTTTTTTCACATTTTCTTGTATCAGAGAGATCTTTTGTAGCGGCACTCAATAATTTATGACTTATTGTGACTGGTTGTTTGGTTCCTGGGTCATTTGTTTTCTTGTTATGTACATTTCCCCTATTTTAAAGCTTTAACTCTAGATATCATTAACTCTGTTCAACATTCCTTGAAAATGAACTTGGAATGATTTTTTGACAGTTCTTTTAATTTCGAAATGTGGATTTTAGTCTAAGAGGTATGTTGGTTCATGTCTATAAGCCTTCATTGTGAGTTTATGTAATTTTGCATGTTTGATGAGATTTTTATTTCATAAATGGAGCTTGAGTAGTCATTTTGTGGTTGGGGCCTCAGATTGGAAATTTGGTTGCATCGTCAGCTCTAAAATGGCAATTTGGGTTGGGTAAAGTGTTTTTTTTTTGGGCCTCGGGATAGCCAAGCTCATTTTTTATACTCAATTGGCATTTTTATAATATAGTTTGAGGGTTGACTATATTAAAAGTTTCATTGAAACGACCTCCAATCAAAATATCATCTTCTCTATTGAGTCTAAAATGTCGTTTCTATGCAATTAGAATATTTTGTGTCTATATATCGGGATCCATTTGGGCTTGAAATTTCAAATCCTTAATTCTAGAAGTGTTGGTGCACCACTCAAACCTCAGTGTGATAGCTCTAGGTAACACCAATGGCGCTTTTTAGTGATACTGACCAGTGCAATCGCACTCTTAGGTGATGTCGGAGCTAGCTGGTCAGCCTTCTTCCTGAGGCAATCGCATCCCATCAGTGTCATTGGTACTATTGTCCCTTCTCCTATCAAGCCTGATCACGACATTAGTGCTAATTGTTTTTTCACAAATTGACACTGATTGCATTGGATATCGCTAATGGCACTAATCCCTGTACCAGTATAAATACTTCCAACCCCGATTTTTATCCTATGTTTGACTTCTTCATCACTCTAAAACCCCACTATTGTTTTTGTAACTTCTTGGGTCTTCAATATTGAGCTCGGGAAGCATCAAGAAAAATCTCCAACCATATTTTCCCTAATTAAATTGTAATTTTCACTTTACTTTATGTGATTTCTCATATAAATTTCAAAATTTCTCCTACAACTTCTTTATGTTTTCGATTCAAGCTTTTTTCTTGCTCATTTTAGATCAAAATTTTGGGTATGGTTTTCCTATGTTGTGTCGAATATTTTTATATCTTTTGTTCAGAGTATCGGGTTTGCGGACGTATAGGCCCATATTGACCATATTTATACCCCAGATATTTTCATTGCTTTATGGGTATCGTTGGACTCGTAATAATGTGTAGATTATTAATATTTATTCTATGAACTTTTAATCTCATTTTCACAATGTTGGATGTTTTAAGCAGTCTGAACTACTTACTATTTTCAACATTGTCTTTGGAGGACAGGTAGGTTACGTCTTATGATCATATACTTAGATTATATGGGAAATAATAGAACTAATTAGTATCCTTGGGTTAGGAATTTTAGGTTGGTACCCAAGACCCTGTACGCATCTTTCATCGGTTCTTGATTACGCATTAGTGTTGTATTTTTATTATAGATTATCCTGTGGAAAATCTAGAACATAGATGGTTGGTTTATTGGGAATGTCGATGATTCCCATAAAATGATCTTGTTGGTTATGTGTCATGACCCAAAATTCCTAGCCATGATGATACTTTCCTAAACCCACCTAGACAAGTAAGCATGTACAATTCTATACGGGTAAATATGGAAAATAATGAAATTAATGCAAGTAAAGGAAGGTACAAGATCAAAATATATCTACAAAGAAACCAAAAACTGGTGTCAAAGTGCACAAGCCTCTAAATACAAGAGTACATAACAGAAGGAAATACATAGTCTGAATGTACCAGATCCTCAAAGGGATCAAACACATAAAGTAAAGTTTGGGTATTCGTCGAATGATTAATAGTTACCTCGACTCTCAGATCTTAAGCCTTGGACCTGATCAAAGAAAAATGATCACACCGCTGTAGAATCTGAACCTACACTAGCATAGAAAAGCAAGGGATTGAGCACCAAAATAAAAAATAGGTACTCAACAAATGTCCTTGGCTCGGCACTAAAATAAAATAATTAGAACACCTAACTCCTCTAAGTATCCCAACCAGAATCCTCCAGACTACTAGCTGCAAATCAAATCATAGATAGAAATATATAAAGACAAAAAATAATGGATACAGAGTGCGGGTACGATAGAATATAATCACAAAAGACAAAGTAATAAATATCAATCAAACCTAGAATTAATAACTAAATAACTATATTCCACGCTGGGATTCTATCAACCAATTAGAAACCAATCGAACCAACAAATGTAACTGCCGAGGAGGGGCTCACTTCTAATTAGCTAGTTGGTAAGGCAATAGCTTACCAAGGCAATGATTATTAGCTGGTTTGAGAGGATGATCTACCAACAACCCAAAATAATTAATAAAAATTATTTCAAATATAGTAAAACACCCTAGGCCATTTGTAAGTAAGCTTTCCTTCCCCAGTCCATTTCACTATTCATGGGATAGATCCCAGTCATTATGTTATGGCCCCATAGATGGAGTTTATAGCACCTCATAATTAGTCCCCATTTCAAAATTATGAATACGCAGGAAGGGTACATCCAACACAACCAAGATTTAGACTCATGGAACAGGTGCTAACTAGAATAGGTCAAGGTTATAAGAGGAACGATCCTCCATGTCATTCTCTACCCCACAAGTCTAGTCGCGATATTAAGGGTTCATCTGAAATAACCAAGAATTAGACTTTAATGGTAGATTCTAATATCTTTAGACTATCTCCAATACCGTACTCAATTCTAGTAAGTATGTCGGTCTTTACCTTATGAATCCAATCATGGTAGTAAGTGTACATCCAACGCAACTGAGAGTTGGACTCATGGGATAAGTTCTGAGATGTACGGACACATATAAAAATTAGTCTCATCCAGAACCAATCGACTATCCAACATCATCAAAAATAACATTAATCTCACTTTATAACACTTTTAACCAAAATCACAAGGCATATAATATTATTTATCACAACAATAATCAACTTATCGTATACAACCGCCACTTATCGGAGTACTTAGGATCTATGGGGACTAGCTAGGTTGTGTACTACCTATCACCTCAGTATCATTAGAAAGATCAGTCCATTAGTCATATTAAATAAAATGGAAAGACATAGACAATTCCATTACCTCAGACTCAGAAGGAAAGATGGGGTAAGCTATCACCTCAACTCATGGTTGGTAAGATTGTTACCATGGTATCATCATCACTGAAGAGTACAAAATTAAGTGCCAAAATCCAACAATAGTAAAATTTCCAAAACATAAGGAATGTGGCACAACAATAGTGAATAATTCATCAAGCCCTATCACGGGCAACTACCAAGTATACCATAGGATTATGAAGAACAAAACCCACACGTGGGCATAATAATCAATCAAACATATATCGACACAACAATTTCACCAAAGACTCTACTAACTAAAGTAGGAATCAACATAATGTAATCTCATGTTTTAGGCACCGCAAGACCATATCAATCTTTACTCAATAACAATAGCAACCTTACTAATCAATTTCCCATTTTTATTCCTTTGTTTTAACCTGAGATGATCGACTCTGGTGTCCTGGTGAACTATTGTAGCTAGACCACAGGAACACCTGGAATCAATCCCCATTACACCCAATTACATGAAGTCAATGTACAATAAGACTCTGCAAAGTTTGAAAAAAGGTCAAGACTCCACTTTCCTTAAATGATGAAATGCTATCAAATCAGGGCTTTTCCTTCATGCCAGTGATCTCCTATGAAATATCTAATCAAATATAATATAGTTATGAAAAATAATATAAAGTTTGATATCCATATCGATATCTTGTGATTTGGCTCCAAAATCAACCCCCAAAAGCAGAAATCTAGGGTCAATGAATTCTTTAGAAAAAATTGATAAAAACTATTTTCCCGTGTATCAAAGATCATAAACATGAAATTTCATCGAAATTAGAGTAAGAATGGACCTCCAAAAGTTGATGCAATAGTAATATTTTTCTCAAAATCCCTAATTTTAACCATGAAATCATCAATTTTACATGCTAAAATTAAGGAACTATCAACGGCTAATCAAAGTGTTAGAATTTTATAAACTTAGCTGAGTAATTCACCTTGAAATATACCCTCAAAGATATCAAAATGAGCTCTCAAAGTCAATAATATAGGAAAAATAAAAAAGAGCTCATGACATTGGGATTTATTCCCCGGTCACTATTTTAGGGTACTCTATATGACAGTAATGTAAATTCACGCGATCGTGATACACAAAATAAATAGGAAAACTGATTTACTCTATAAGATCCTGAGTAGTATTTCATGTGATCTTGACACTCTGGTAAAATAACCTACATGATCACGGCCATCAGTTCACACGATCGCGATGCTTGAACTTCCAAGCCTATGTGATCGCGAAGGTCACGTGATCGAAAAGAGGACCTGAGTCTTGCACCAGAGCTGAATGACATCAATTATCAGAAAAAAATAAGTTTCCAAATATATGCTTAGGATTCTTTCAAAACCTTGTCCAAACAAACCACATATGTTTCTCCATTAAATTTAACGTTACAAACTCAATGGAACCACCAGAATATGAAACTCAGGCATCCTTGGCCCGACACAAGCCAAAGTTTTTAGAAATGGAAAACTTACTTAAAAAAAGTGAAAACTCACTTAAAACTTCCAAAAAACATATTTTGATCCTTCACCTAGAAAAAATATGACCTCTTAAAACTAACGAAATTGACAAAATTCAAATACGAGTGTTTGATGATCAAATTTTAACCAAAGTCAAACTTTAGCCTTAAAACTCAATTTTATCTGACCTAATGAGCTAAAATAAACATGGAAGGCCAAAATTTGTAAATTAAAGTCCTCCTATGCTAATTTCAACATTTTGGCCATGATGGAACTAACAGAATTTTATTCCAAGACTCAAAACTCCAAACCAAGTATGAAGATTCCTATTTCTATACTAACACTCCCAAAAACTAAAAGCTCTCATAGATTCCAACTCTTAATCCCAGTATCAAAGAAACCCCTAATAACTGCATAATTATGACTAGGGATAACTCTCAGAAAGGGTAAAACGAAAATTTTATGGAAAATACTGGAGGGGAGAATACATTCATATTTCACCAGTACCAGTACCATTACATTCATATTTGTGTTACTTTCTGCACTTGTTAACTTATTTGTACCTTTTAGTAGAATGGGATGCCAGCAGGTGATCTTTACTTGTTTGTACCTTCTGGAAAAATAGGATACCAGCGGTTTTATATCTTGCTAGTTGATTCTCTAACAATATTGAGTAGTTGTTACTTCCTATTCTATTTTTCATGACCTTAATTGGTAGTTATTTATGGGCTTTCATTTGATTATACCTTTTTCCTTCATCTTTTGTTGAGGTGACCTGTACACCGCCTTTGTTTTCCGTGTTATTTGATTTACTTATTGCAATGACTCAAGTATGTCTTATCTCTTATTATAGGTTCTTTTATTATTTTTCCTAGCTATCTACATTCTCTGTATATGTTACTTCTACAGTTATCTGTAGCTAGATTTACCTACTTACATCTATATTCTTGACTTCTATGAATTATTTTGTTTCCTTTTCTATTATTTACTACTTTTATTTCTTATATAAGCCCGATCGGCATATGATGCCTATTTGGTAGCCATCGCTTTTGTTACTCATACTACACTTCTGCATATTTAGTATAGACTCGAGTACGAGTGGTTGTTGCTAATTTCTAATTGTGCTAATTATCCTTATCCAAGTTAGATGATGGCCCCTAGCAACTAAATCTTGCCTTTACCTCTCTTTATCATCCATTTCTATTATCCGTACTATTATAGAAATATATTACATTTTCACTTCAGACTGTGTTTATTTTCACAAGATTTGGGTACCAAATGGACCCATGGACTCTTCCCCATACATAAAAGCTTGGCATTAATATACTAGAGGCCATATACTTAAGCACATTACAAGCAAACCAAACAACTTAGGAGGTATCAATATATAGATGGTAGAATATGATTCACATAAGTTTTATTGTCTCCCTAGTGTGATAAAGATATCATCACTACTCGAAGGGTATCCAAGAATATGATAGAATGGGTACATACCTTGTGGAATAATCCTTGAGTTTACTTTTTGGTCCATGACAAGTGCATTGAAAGATCCCTCTATCTTATGTATCATGTAGAACCAAGTGGTTTGGTATAGAATCTTCTTCTTAGGAGTTCCCTTGATAGGTAAAACCTTTAATTTTAACAAAGGGTTGAATGTTTCACCCTTTTTCATCAAGCATTTATCAACCCATGGTATCTTATCTTCCTATATTAGGAAAAATATCGGTATCATTGTTACATTGCCGTATGGGATCCATATTAACAAGTTCCACTCATTAGTTTCTCTTGTCCCTATCCTTCAAGATACTGCTTTTCCCATCATTCAAAAACATATTTCTAATCTTTCCCCAAGTCTTCCTTCTTTTGCATAAGTGCCACTTCTTCTCTTTGCTTGTCTATTTCATCCCAAGGTTCTCTCATTTTTCTAAAGTCCATAGTCACTTGAGACGGCATCAAAGGTTAAAGATTTTTTTTACTGCCCCAAATAAAAATGAGTACTTGTTGGACCTATTATGATGTTTTAAATCCCTATAAATTTTTCAAGGTCTTCAAGCAACATATGAAATTTTATCATCGGCACCAAAACACAAAAAAATTCATATTGATACATGTGAATTCTAAACTTGAAGGTTATATTCTTGGTTACCTTTATTTTACCATCCTATTTAGAATTTTGGAGTGTGTAGGGCTTAGGGTGATATGAATATCACTTCAAAGCCTTTCACCTTAAGCCAAGATAAAGAGTTATAAAGATTCAAGCCTTGTTCATGTACAAGGAAGTTATTGATGAGGTTAAGGAACAATTTTGTATGGAGGACTGCTTTGGAGGATCAAGGAAACAAGAACAATGACAAAACCAAGCTTGGTGATATATATTTATATATATATATATATATAAACTTGAAGATCAAGAAAGCCATCTTGTCAATCAAACCATGACCTTGGCGTTGAAATACTATCTTGACGGATCAGTTTGACATATTGGGTCATTTTTAACTTCATTGAAATAAGTAAAACTTAGTATACTGTAAATAGATGGTATTCTATTTTTTTCATATACCTTTGATTATATTGAACATTATATCTCCTGGTGTGTTCGTAATAGTTTTTGGTAATCTTTTGGTTGATCTTCTTGTGAGAAACATTCATTTCTGAGGTTCTAGTGATTTACTTTATGTTATGATATGAGTGTAGTATATAGATTTGGATAAATCAATTGGTTTTTGAACTTTAATATACTTTTTAGTTCCTTTGGTGTCCTATATTTTTCATTCAGTATATGTCTTGTATTCATTAGTTCTCCCTAAATTCGCGTTCTTGTTTTACTTTTGTGTCCAATTTTGTGTCATTTGGTGTTAGAGCTGACTTTGAATTTTGTTTAGATGAGATTAATTATTGGGATTTTGTTATTTTTTACCACATAAAAATATGAAAAACATAAACAAATTTAGATTTTAGTGTCTTGTTTGAATTATTTAATACTAGAATTGGATTCTCTAGTATTAGTAGAGTATAAAACAAAAATTTGAGCCAATTTGGAGCTAGGGTTTTAAAGTTACCATTGTTGAGTTTGAAGCTTTGAAGGTTGAATTCTGAAGAAAAGAAGTATTGTGGTTTAATCCTTGTGTTGAGGGGAGTCTAAATCTCAAATTTTGTAAAGACCTAAGCTAAATTGAAGTAGATAGAAGAATTTGAGTTTAGTGTGTGTTCTTGGTGTTCTAGGTGTTCTTGGGATATTCAAATCTTCCCAAATAAGAAAGATTAGAAAAGTACAAGTTTGATATAGAAAGTAAACGTTAATAAACTATTGGAAGGTTCAACAAGGTTTATAGGATTATGAAGAAGAAATCAAAGAAGCGGGCATAAACATCAATAAAATGTATATCTACACAACAATTTCACCAACTCCTCTCTTGGGTACTATCTCAAGTAGGAATCAACACAATATAAGATCATATCTTGGGCACCACAAGACCATATCAATCTTTACTCAATAATTACCAACCTTACTAATCAATTACCCATTTTTATTCCTTAGTTTTAATTGGACATGCTCGACCCTAGTATCCGGGTGAACTATTTTAGCTACACCACATCGACACCCAATCAATATCCATTACTCCCAATTACATAGAGTCAAAGTAAAACAAAGACTCTACAAATCTTGAAAAGGGTCAAGACTCCATTTGACTTAAATGATGAAATGCTATCAAACTGGGGCTTTTCCTTCACATCAGGTGCTCGCCTTCACAATATCTAATCAAATATGAGCTATTATGAGAAAATATGAAGTTTGACACCCATATTGATATCTTGCAATTTGGGTCCAAAATCGACCCCCAAAAGCGAAAATCGAGAGTCAATGGGTTCTTCAAAAATGTTTTATATAAACAAGTTTCCCATGTTGCAAGGATCATAAATATGAAATTGATCGAAATTGGTGTAAGAATATACCCCAAAAGTATAAAAATTCAATACCAAGGTTTTTCTCAAAATCCCCAATTTTATTGAGGAATTGTTAGCGGTTAATTGAAGTATAGAAATTTATAAAATTACCCGAGCAATTCACCTTGAAATCTACCCTCAAAGATATCCCAAATTCAATAATGGAGGAAAATTATAGAAGAGCTTGCGAGTTTGGGATTTATTCCAGGTTACTACTCAGGGTACCCTACACGATTGCAATGTAAAGTCACACAATCATGATGCACAAAATATACGGTCCCACTATCTTCCTCTGCACGATCACGACCCTCTAATAGAGTGACCTATGTGATCACAACCATCAGGTCACGTGATTTGAGATGCATGAGCTTCAATGCCTACATGATCATGACTCAAGGTCATGTGATCATAAAGAGGACTTGAATCCTACACTAGTAGCTAAATGACAACACTCTCACAAGAAACTTAGTCTCCGAATGGACCCTATGGATTCTTTCGAAACCCCGTGCAAATAAACCATATATGCTACCCCACTAACTTCAATGTTATGGACTCAACGGAACCATCAACATTTGAATCTAAGGCCTCCTTGGCCCTCGTATTAGCCAAGGTCACAAAAATGGAAACTTTACTCAAAAAGATGAAAATGCACTCGGAACTTATTTGATTTCAAAACTTCACCTAGCCCAAAAATGACCTCCTGAGTCCAACAGAATCGACAAAGTTCGAATACGAGCATCCGATGATCAAGTGATGACTAAAGTAAAACTTTGGCGTTAAAAGTAAACTTTATCTTGTACAATGAGCTAAATCAACAGAAAATGCCTAAAAATGAAAACGAAGTTCCTCCTAGGCTAATTTTGGCATTCCAAAACTGATGCAACTGATAAAATTCTTTTTGGAGATTCGGAAGTCCAAATAAGGTCTAAAGCCACTGATTTCAATACAAAAGCTCCCAAAAAGGAAAAAAAACTCTCAAAGATTCCAACTTTTAGTCCTGATATAAAATCCAACCCCATTAACTAAATAACTATTACTCGACACAACTCTCAAAAAGGGTAAAATGGAAATTTTATAGAAAATGCCAAAAATAACCTTCAGGGTCAATGCATCACCCACCACTATTAATCATGTTTTTCCTTAAACATAAATAGATAGAAAATACATGAAGCCTTGAAAAGATGTGGATGGAGGGTATGACTTTTAGACTCTATCTCCCATGTAGCCTCTGAAACTATATTATGCTTCCACTAAACTTTTACTGAAGCAATTTCCTTACTCCTCAACTCTCTAACCTTCTTGTCTAGAATAGTTATAGGCTCATCCTCATAGGTCAAGTCTAGATCCAGCGTCACAGATTCATAACGAATAATATGACAATCATCATGAATATACTTCTGATGCATAGAAACATGGAAGGTAAGGTGTACAGTTGATAAGCTAGGTTGCAAAGCTAACTTATAAGCCACCTCTACAACACGCTCTAGGATCTCGAAAGGGCCAATGAACCTAGGACTAATCTTTCCATTCTTCCCAAATCTCAGTACACCCTTCATGGGTGAAACCTTAAGCATAACATGATATCCCTCCATGAACTCTAAGAGTCGAACTCGACGGTCTGTATAGATCTTCTTCCATCTCTGGGATTTCAACAATTGGATTTAAATAAACTAAACCTGTTTATGGCATTATGAAGAAGTTTTGTATTGATAGCTCTCACCTGAAAAGAATCAAATCAACCAATTGTAGACCTAGATCTCCTACCATACAATGCCTCAAAAGGCGTCATATGAATACCTGAGTGATACCTATTGTTATAAGAAAATCCTGCCAATATTAAATGTCTATATCAATAATCCCCAAAGTCTATCTCACCAGAATGCAACATATCCTACAAAACCTGAATACTTCGTCCAAACTGGCAATCGGTCTAAAGGTGAAAAGATTGACTCATAATAAGATAGGTTCCTAAATTGTTATATAGAGCCCTCTGGTAATGGAAAGTGATAAAAGGACCCTCGGTCTGAAATGATAGCAACATGGATGTCATGCAACCATAAAATAGGATTGATGTAAATCTCTACTACCTTTGTAAATGTATAATAAATCTTGACCAAAATGAAATGAGTAGACTTAGTCATTTGATCTACAACAACCCAAATAAAATCATATCCACCCACGGTCTTAGGAAGACTCACAATAGAATCCATGGTAATTCGCTCCCACTTCCATGAAGGAATGGGCATCCTCTCGGCACTCTTCTTGGACTCTGATGCTTATACTTAACACACTGATAGTTTAAGCATCTAGATACAAATCCCATGATATCTCTATTTATTCATACTACTAGTAGTATTGGCCCAAATCATGATATATATTTTTCTCTCTTGGAAAAATTGAATACCTCAAATTATGTGCCTCTCTCATAATCAAACTAGTCAAATCACCAAACATAGCCACACATATTTGGCCACCAATTCGTACAAAACCCTACGGGTAAAGAAAAGCCTCCTTTGCTTCTCCCCTCAACATTTTATCTCTGATAATGCACCATTTTTCATCCTCAAACTATTTTTCCATAATTATCTCCATAAGGGAAGAACGAGACTCAACAGCAACAAGGGTACCTCCACTGTCCAAAATCTATAAGTGACGACACCTTACTCTAAACTCTAAACCTCTTAGGACAAAGGATGCATCTCTGCTCGAATCGAAGAAAGACTTCCCATATTAGCTGACTTTCTGCTCAAAGCATTAGCTATAACTTTAGCCTTCCATGGTGGTAAAGAATGGGCATATCATAATCCTTAAGCAACTCGATTCTCTGTCGCTACCTCAAATTTAGATCTCTCTATAGGAGTCTTCAACTTCTTAGAAGTATAAGCGATAACCTTACTCATTTGCATCAACACACCACCCAACCAACAAGAGAAGCATCACAGGAAACGGTGAAGGGCTCAGCCTCTATAGGAAAAGTCAACACTGAGGATGAAGTCAATAAGGCCTTAAGCCTCTAAAAACTCTCCTCACAATCAAACGACCACTGAAAATCATCAGTTTTGGTCAACCGAGTCAATAGAGCTGTAATAAAAGAAAACCCCTAAACATATCTGCAATAATTCCCTGCAAAGACAACCAAGCTATAAATCTCAATAGTGGACGAGGCCTAGTCCAACCAAAAACTGCCTCAATGTTTGTTAGATCAACCATAATACCCTCCATGGATACTACGTGTCCCAAAAATGATACTGAGCTAAGACAAGATTCACACTTCGTGAACTTGGCATACAACTACTCCTCTCTCAACAACTAAATAATTAAATGTTGAACATGGTCCTTATCACTCCTCGAACAAACCAAAATATCATCAATGAAGACAATCATGAAGGAGTCCAAATAAGACCGAAACACTCCATTCATCAACCCCATGAATGTAACGGGGGAATTAGTCAATCCAAAATACATAATAAGAAACTCATAATGCTCGTAGAAGGTGCAAAATTCTATCTTAGGGATATCTGATGCCCTAATCTATAACTGATGATAGACATCCCTCAAATTAATCTACATAAATACTGTAACACCTTGCAGCTAATCAACTAAGTCGTCAATCTTAGGAAGTGGGTACTTATTCTTGATGATAACCCTGCTAAGATTCCTTTAATTGATGCATATCTTCATAGATTCATCCTTCTTTTTCATAAGTAAAACAGGAGCACCCTACGAAAAAATACTCGGTCTAATGAACTCCTTATTAAGAAAATCATGTAGCTACTCCGTCAATTCCTTTAACTCTTCAAGAGCCATGTGGTATAGACAAATAAAAATAGTCTTAGTTCCCAACTCCAAATAAATAGAAAAATCGATGTCCCTATCGGGAGGAACACCTGGAGATCAAAAGGAAAGACATTTAGAAACTCACAAACAACTGGCACCGAATCCATAGAGGAGTATCAACTTTGGTCTCACAAATGAAGGCTAAATAAGAGAGACAAGCTCTATCAATGATGCTCTGGGCACAAAGAAAATAAATCACCCTACTAGTATAAGAACCCTTAGAACTGTTCTATTAAATCTTATGAATACCCGACATATCTAAGGTAATTATCTTGGCATTGCAATCCAAGAATGCATGGTGAGGAGAAAGCCAATCCATACCCAGAATAACATCAAAGTCCAACATATAAATAAGGATCAATTCCACCCAAGTGTCATACTCCACAGAAATAATACAGGATCAATACACCTGGTCCATCATTAAAAAATCTCCTATGGGCGTATAAATATGAAGATGAGAATGTAGGGAATCAATAATCATATGAAACTAGTATCAAAATAGGTAAACACATATGAATAAGTAGAACATATACTAAACTACACTAATTAAGTCAATGATATACTAGAATAATACCTATAATCTTTACATCTAAGGAATTAACCTCTGATATACCAAGGAACGTATAATAATGACCCATGCTAGTACCAAAAGGAGCACCTCCCCTACCAATACCATCTGGAACCATAATCCTATTATCATCTCCCAAAGAACTTTAACCAACTCTACTAGACTGTTCCCTACATCGACCTCTCGCCAGAAGTGTTGGTGCTCTAGATGTATACTAAGAAATAGGTTGGAGCTCATAACCATAATGGGGATGCTATATTATCAAATTATTCGAATCTCCATAAATAAAACAGGACCTTAAAACTGAAAGTTATAGGGATGACTCACCCAACCCTTAATGACTTCCACGGCCTATATGTCTCTGGCAAGAACCCTTAGGGAGCTGATATGGACTAGTGATACCATGGCTAGTGAATCTCATCTCTGAAGCCTGCATGGATGCTTTATACGTAGTACGGTGAAGTGGGTGACAACCCCTCCTCCTTATAGTTGAATCTCTACCCCTATATGTATAACTTGAAAACAAATCAGATACCGGGGACCTCTTTCCCCTTGCATACCCAAACTCCTAATGCTTAATCAGCTCAGCCTCCTTGGCTGCACCAACTATCTCAGCAAAAGATACCCCCTATGGTCCAACCTAAACACTTCCATATGGATTCTATAAGTTAATACTAAAATAAAATGGTGAATCCTCTTAGTGTGATCCTTGATTAATAAATCAGCAAACCTATACAAAGCAAAACATTAGGCCTCATACTCTTACATGGCCATATCACCCTGAGATAAATCCTTAAACCTACATTGGTTATCCTTCTAATTCTCCAAGATATATATAAATTCTAGAACACCTGAGCAAACTCGTTCCAAGAAATAATGAGTGATCCAGCTGACCTATCTAGCACATATGAGGGTCACCACTAGATAGCTATCCTGCGCAATTAAAGAGAAGCATATTGAACTCCATGGGAATCCTCTAGTCTTACACTCTCATGTAATTCCTGAAAAGTGGCCAATAACTCCACGACCTCATCTGCCAGGCCACTCTAGAAAGTAGGAGGTCTATTTTCCAAAACCTCTCAAATGATGTTACTCATTTTTTGAATAAGATGTACCAAGAATTACCAGGGATCCAATGCCTGGTATATGTAAACCCTTGTCTCCATGAACTGTGGGTGTCCTCCCCACTTGTGCATGCACCATAGGGACCTGGCGTTGTTGTTTCTCTAGGGTCTTTTCCCATATACAATCCTAAAACCCTTGGACTAGATCATGCACCATCGTACCTAACACTCCCAATATCCTAACAAAACTATCATAGAGTAATAGAGCGTTGACCACATCTACAGGTGCCTATCTACCAATATCATGAATCACCGTCTTCGGGAAGGCTATCCTATCTCGTCCTCTTGCTAGTGCAGCTCCGTAACCTCTACTCGAGTTTGCTTATGACCACTACCCCTAAATGGTGGATCTACAATAGAAGAAGGGCCAGTCGCTGATCTAGTCCATGCTATCTACCACAAAACAACCCTGACTCAAAACACTAATGGACTTATGAAAGAAAAGGATGAAGGAAGGAAGGAAACAATTTCCTAAAGATACTATAGCCTCTCGAAGATAAGTACGGACGTCTCTGCACCAATCCATAAGAGTCTACCAAATCTTGGCTTGTACACATGTGATAGTCGTTGAACCTAGATCTCTGATACCATCTTGTCATGACCCAAAATCTAAAGCCATGATGGCACTTACCTAAACCTACCTAGACAAGTAACCCTATACAATTCTATACAGGTGAATATGGAAAATAATAAAGTAAATGTAAGTAAAGAAAGGTACAAGGTAAAAAAAATTTCTGTAAAACCACCAAGAAAAGGGTGTCACGGTGTACAAGAATCTAAATACAGAAATACATAAATGCAGGAAATAGATAGTCCCAACATCACGAATCCTTAAATAGATTGAACTTAAAAGCAAAAAGAGTTCTAGCATCCGCCTGTTGATGAAAAATCTACCTCGACTCTTAGATCTCAAGCTTTAGAACTGATCGAAGGAAAATAATCACACTATTGTGGACTATGAACCTACAAAAGTGTAGAAAAGCAAGGGAGTTAGTGTAAAAATAAAAAATGGGTTCTTAATAAGTATCCCCAAATAGATACTAAAACAAAACAAAGTAGAACACCCAAGTCCTCCAACATTCAAACCACAATACTTCAGACTTCTAGTTGCAAAACAGATAATATCTAGAAATATACAAAGACAACAAAATAATGGATACATGGTGTAGGGATGATAGGAATATAATTACTAAAGACTAATTAATAAAGACATGATAAACCTAGTATCCATAACTAAAGAACCCAAGTCCATGGCTAGACTGTATCAACTAACTCTTACTGATCGAACCAATATATAGAAACACCAACAACCCAAAAAAAG